>CM046456.1:30186559-30283333 GCA_025506515.1 Flaveria trinervia
GTATGCACTCATGTCCTACCAAGCTATTACACAGCATCATGTCTCGTTTCATATTTAAACCTGCGAACTCACCAACATTATGTTGACCATTTTGAGCATATCGTTTTAGATAAAAATCATTGAGGATTGCTAGGGAAGCTGCCTTAGCGTTGACCTTAGTCTTACATTATTTTAAACTTGGATGCATTTGACATTTACTTGTTATTCATATTTTGGTTACTTGTTCCCAGGTTGTGGGATTTATACTCTTTTGTTTTGTATGACTATGTTTGCTGTGGAGCTGACGAACCATGACACAAGTCTCCCTTTGTGTCTGGTGATGTCATAACACGTTGACTTTTCATCATTTAATGCATCTCTATTAATTATCAATGTGTTTGACGATCTCGTCCGTTACATCCTCGTCTTTCCGTTATAAGCTGGGCTGTGACATTAGGCGCCATTGCCTACTTGTTAACAACGCACACTCACAACCTTGAGGTCTCGGGTTCGAACCCGGGCACCCTCTTTTCATTTTTAAAACCCTTTTTCTTAATATATTAAATTACAAAAAAATTCCTAATTATTTTAAAAATCATTCTTGTCAAACTTAAATTATTTTAAACTCACCAAAATATTTTCCTGAAAATTTTCAAATTAATATTTATGTGTATATTTTTAAGAGAAACATTATATTAAAGGTTAACTTGTTTGGTTATTTCTTATAAAAGACTTTAAGTTAAATAATACTTTAAATTGATAACTTGCTATTGACAAAGAAGTCATCTAACGATTATTCGATTAATTGTTTAAATTATCTTATCAAAAATTTATATATTTTCTTTCATACTTTATATCTTTCATTATATTGTCGTTCGCTAAGTTAATTATTTAAATGAGATATTCCATTTGTCATTTAATCACAATCTAAGTGATTACATAATTAAATTTTATTTATTTATTTACAAACATCCCAAACCGACCGGACTTTTCTATTCTCATTGAACATGACTAAAAACTTAGTTACAACTATTATAGGTGTTTGATCATTTGTTGCTCTCAACCTTGAAGCCCTTTGGAAAGAAAGGGAAATTGGCCCCGAGATATGTTGGACCATTCGAGATCACAGAAAGAATTGGTCTCGTAGCGTATCGATTGAAGTTACCACAAGAACTTAGTGGTGTGCACGATACATTTTCATGTATCGAACCTTAAGAAGTGTTTAGCCGATGGATCCCTTCATGTACCGATTGAGGAAATTAAGATTGATGAGAAACTACATTTTGTGGAAGAACCAATAGAAATTATGGACCGAGAGGTGAAACAACTGAAGCACAGCAAGATTCCAATTGTTAGAGTGAGATGGAACTCCAAGCGAGGGCGTAAGTTTACATGGAAAGAGGAAGACCAGATGAGATCCAAATATCTGCAATTGTTCGTGGATACAACATGAGGACCTAACTCCAGCTGAATTTCGGGACGAAATTCTCTCACCTATGGGATACTATGACATCCGTCACTATCAGGTCCGTCAATTGACTCGAATCCGTAATTCCTTTTTCGCGCATTTATTATATTTGCGTAATTAATTTATTTCGAACCGAATCTTGTCGTACCTACGTTTCGTGCCTACCTTAATACTAAATAACGTTAAAATATAAATTTCTTTTATTATTATTATTACCATTAATTTAATATTATTATTATAATATTGTTATTATTATCATAATTATAGTCCAGGATTTAAATTATAATTTAACTAAACTTGAGGGATTAATTAATTTAAAGTTTAGTGTCATAAATGTAAATATGAATATTATATATATTTCTAAAAACTGATCAACCCTAAACCGAAACTCCCCACGGCCGGAACCTTTTGTTGCCGCACCACGATTGCCAGCGTTGCACCCCAAATCAACCGCCACTAGCCGCCGTCGGTTGCCGTCGTCTTGCCTATAATCTTTCGCAGGTAACCGATCATCGTGAACCTCGTTTCGTTTCATTTTGGTGGGGTCGTAATATCGTTTCGGATATTCAGGTTGATTCGTACGTATATATAGTGCGTGTTCGTATGTATATGTATGTTCGTATCTATTCGCGTTGTGCCGTCCGTGTGTATATATGTATGTATATGTCGTGAATGTGTGAATGCCTCCGTATATCGTAATCGTATGCGTGTTATGCATATATATGTGTGTGTGCAACCTTGTGTGGTGTGTATATATATATATAGTGTGTGTGCGGCTGTGCGGCCGTGTATATATATATATCATATATATATTATATATATATATATATATATATTATATATATATATATATATATATATATGTATATATATATATATATATGGTGTGTGTGTATTGTGTGTGTGTCGTGGGTGTATGTGTGTCTTGTGGGTGTGTGTCGAAGGGGACACAACAGCCTAAGGCTGCTGCGTATGCAGGTTCACATCCGTGTATACGTATATGTAATGTATGAACGAATCGGTGTGTATGTATGCGTATACCATGTGTGTGTTGCTGCCACGATGTGTTTATATATACTGTGTATACGTATGTATCGATGTGTGTGTGTTTTGTGTGTGCTCAGGTGCGTGTCGGTTGTGTATGTGTGTGATTAAGTGTGTTGTGTCTGTTAGTTTGTGTATATATATATATACATATATATTTTGTGTGTGTGTGTGTTTTGTGTGAGCTGCGGTGCGTGTCCGGTTGTGTATGTGTGTGATTAAGTGTGTGTTAGTTTGTATATACATACGTATATATTTTTGTTGTGTGTTGTGTGTATATATATATATATATATATATATAAATATATGTAGTGTATGTATGTGGTGGTGTGGTATTGGAAAAGGGTATGTGTGATTGTTATATATTGCTATGTTATTATGATTAATACTATTATTATTATTATAATTATTATTATTATTATTACTATTATTATTATTATTATATTATATTGTTATTGTTACTACTACTATATTACTTAATATTATTATTATTTTACTAATAGGTGTTGGGTTGTATGAATATATATTTTGTGTGCATGTCACGCGTCAATCCTGAACCGACCCGAAACCGACCGAATGATCCTTTCTCTGTAGACTCGTCTTAAGATTTTATTGTAATTAATTATAGGTGTTCGATCGATCTTTGCCCTCACTCGTTGAAGTCTTTTATTCCTTTATATTCATCATATTTCAAGGTGAGTTTCATGGCCCCGTTTCATTTAAAACATTTATAAACTAGGGGGAAAGTATGCTCACCTTTTTATGTTGTGAACTTATTCAATTTTTTGGGACTGTGGTGTTTACTGTTTTGTAAGTATTTATCTAGTACATGCGTGAGTTGTCTTTATGGTTCTGTATTCACAACTATTTAACTCCGTTGTTGGAGCCAACGGACAGACATTGATAGACTATTGGGTTGACACCCCAACCCTTGTTTGTTAGTATACTAGTTGTGATAGTGGCTAGGAATGGCCCTAGGGTGAATATGTTCCGACTAATTCTTTGTGTACATCGTAGGTTTAGTTGTGATGCTCATTATTACATGTGATATTACTTGTTTATAACGGTATGCACTCATGTCCTACCAAGCTATTACACAGCATCATGTCTCGTTTCATATTTAAACCTGCGAACTCACCAACATTATGTTGACCATTTTGAGCATATCGTTTTAGATAAAAATCATTGAGGATTGCTAGGGAAGCTGCCTTAGCGTTGACCTTAGTCTTACATTATTTTAAACTTGGATGCATTTGACATTTACTTGTTATTCATATTTTGGTTACTTGTTCCAGGTTGTGGGATTTATACTCTTTTGTTTTGTATGACTATGTTTGCTGTGGAGCTGACGAACCATGACACAAGTCTCCCTTTGTGTCTGGTGATGTCATAACACGTTGACTTTTCATCATTTAATGCATCTCTATTAATTATCAATGTGTTATGACGATCTCGTCCGTTACATCCTCGTCTTTCCGTTATAAGCTGGGCTGTGACATTAGGCGCCATTGCCTACTTGTTAACAACGCACACTCACAACCTTGAGGTCTCGGGTTCGAACCCGGGCACCCTCTTTTCATTTTTAAAACCCTTTTTCTTAATATATTAAATTACAAAAAAATTCCTAATTATTTTAAAAATCATTCTTGTCAAACTTAAATTATTTTAAACTCACCAAAATATTTTCCTGAAAATTTTCAAATTAATATTTATGTGTATATTTTTAAGAGAAACATTATATAAAAGGTTAACTTGTTTGGTTATTTCTTATAAAAGACTTTAAGTTAAATAATACTTTAAATTGATAACTTGCTATTGGACAAAGAAGTCATCTAACGATTATTCGATTAATTGTTTAAATTATCTTATCAAAAATTTATATATATTTTCTTTCATACTTTATATCTTTCATTATATTGTCGTTCGCTAAGTTAATTATTTAAATGAGATATTCCATTTGTCATTTAATCACAATCTAAGTGATTACATAATTAAATTTTATTATTTATTTACAAACATCCCAATTCCACTTGAAACCCTAGTCGACATCTAATCACTAATATTACCTATAAGCGTAACCCTAAAATATATACGTTAGGTATGTTGTAAAAGGAATTGTTGGAGCACGGTTTAATTTTTTGTTAGCATCTTATACATACATACATACATATATATATATATATGTGTGTGTGTGTGTATATATACATATATATATATATATATATATATATATATATAATATATATATATATATAAAGTGAGTTTTGATGCCCCTCGTTTACTTTACTTCACAACTTTTAGGGTGAAACCTGTTAACGTATAACCATACACTTGTAAACATCTTGATACTTGTAAATGCATATGCAATTCATCTTTAATTTTGGCATGGTTATTTGTAATATGGTGAGAGTTATATCATAGACATTATATGTTGACAATCATTAACTATTGCTAGCCTGGAGACATCATATGTCTACGGGTCTGACAAGCCTATTTGCTGCTAAAGCCAAGGTTATTGTCGGCTCCTGATGACGTATGGTTGTTCATCATGGGAACCAAGTACACTTAGCTAATCATTATAACTTGTAATTGATATTTTTGGTCAAGGTTTGATTGTAGTTATATGTTATGTGTAAACTTGTTTTATTCGTAACTATTGACATGAATTGCAACTTGTAAAATTTTATATGTATATGTATGCTTAACCCATGGAAACTCACCAACTTTCAAAAGTGACCCTTTATTTTTAACATGCTTTAGGAAATGCATAAGTTTGATGATTATCTATTGAAGCATGCTTACACCTAGGATGTGGTCCTAGGAAAATGAATAATGTGCCTTGAATCATGGAAAGTTGAACTTTTGTTACTTTATTTCGTTGAGACCTTTGATTGTAATGCTTTGTTAAGCTTATGAATAATCATATTTACATTTAATGGTAGTGTTATGTGGTTGTGAACAATCTTAACCCTCAGATCTAACCGATATCGCCGTTAAGGTTGGAGTGTGACATGGAGAATGGCTTCTCTGCTAACTCAACAATATCAAATATGCTTAAGTGTAGCAGAGATGAGGCATTGAGCCTCGTTTTCTCCCTATTCTCTCTCTCAACAACAAAGTTGTGAGACGACTCTTCGAACCTCCACTGGATGATCTTCTTTCTTGGTACAAGGGGCTTTCACGGCACTCTATCCCCTTACTTGGAATCTAGTAGAGTCACCAGCCTTCTTCGTAGCTTCTTTTCTTCATCATTTAGTGCATTAGAGTTGAGGGTGAGGATTTTAATGGTTTGGTCCAGTGTTCCTATAGGAACATCAAGGAATTGATCTCTTGTGAGGAACAATGAGGATCCATAAACATAATTCAATTTGATTGACTCCTCTTCAAAGGAGATGTTGCTCAAAGTAGTACACTTGATGAGCTTCATCTTGATCCCCTTAAACTTCACTAAGGAGAGATGTTTGGAAGGTTGAGGGGATGGTTTGAGTGGTTGTTTGGTAGGTAGTGGTGTTTGGGTTCTAGGGAGTGTTTTGGGTTTGAGGATGGGTAGTTAAGGTGGTTGTGGTGATGAAGTGTGTATGGAGGATGGTGTAGGTTCAGGAGTGTATGGTTTAGAGTTGGGTTTAGTTTAAATGGGAAATGGGAAAAGGATTGGTTTAGGTTGTGGTTAGGGTTGAGGTGTTGGTTTGAAGCTCATCCCCTATCTCTTTCTATACATCTTCTTACTTTTCCCTAAGCGAATGTCAGCATTGATGTCACTAACATGTCGCTGCAAGATCTTCTCAAACATTGGACCTACCTGCCTGCCAGAGAAGGCATGAGCCAGAAGACAGTCCTTCACCAAGGCCTTATCACCTATCTTCCTCACAACAACGAGTCTTGCTTCTTCTTCCTTCTTCTTCCTTCTTCTTCCTTCTTCTTCCTTCATCTTCCTTCTTCTTCCTTCTTCTTCCTTCTTCTTCTTCACCCTCAATTTCTCCTTGGTAGCTTTCTTTCTCTCCTTCTCTATTTGATCTTGTTCTTTCTTGAATAGCCATAAGATCATATCATTATTATGTGAAGGCAATTCTTCTAGAGAGAAACCCCTAAAGGTCAGGGAAGTTATCCTTCCCCTCCTTAGCTGTAAATTAGCCTCTTTTTCCTTCCTCTCGCTTTCGTCCTCTAAGGCCAACCTTATTGCCTCTTCTCTTTGTTCAATTTGCGGCAAGGTTGCCTTTACTAACACAATCAACTCCTGTAGTGGTAACGAGAGCACTTCTTCACTAACAACTCCAGGCTTGATAAGCCTATCAATGATTTCCATCCTTCTCAGTTGTTGATAGCCTCTTGGTTGACTGTAGCCGCTTTGCAGCTTGCAGCGAACAACTTCCTAGTGGGGAGTATACCTTTCTTCTTCAGCTTCTCTAACCTTGATTCCTCTTGAAGCTCTTTTGCAGTAATCTTCCTTGTTCCTTTGACAACATTGGATGTTCTAGACTTTCAGGGTTCTTGTGTGGAGGTTTTAGGTTGAGAGATGGTGGTTGGAGCTTGTTGTAGTCAGGTTGTTTGAGTGAGGGGTCGATTGAGAAAATCCTCATATTTCACCTCAGATACTAAATCTAGAATTGCAACTGTGATAACCAGATCCTTGGATAAAGAGAATAACCCTTCTGCAGCTTCCTTCTCAGCTTTGGAGCATTGAAATGGTTCTTCCGAGGCTTTGACTTTAGCTTTAAAATTTTGTGGCAATGCACTCTCTATCCAAACTATTTTAGTTACTTGGCCATTAGTCCTTATTTCTCCGTTGAAATCAATCTCAGGTTCAATATGGGCCTTAGGTTGACCAACTTCATGGACAGAAGTAGAAGATGCATTCAGCCTTTAATCCATTTGAAGAACAATTGGAGGAGGCTCAAGAAAAACAATTGCTTATTGAGAGGGGTATCTTGAAGTTGAGGATGTTAAAGCTTGGCTCTTTGGTTACTCATGTGTTTGCCTCTGAACACACTCCCATTTTTCATAGCATCATCTTGAGAGCTAGATGGCTAGGGGAAAAGGTCAATGAGACCTAAATTGGTACATCCCTAACAGATCTCTCAATCTGTTTCTCAGCTAGTTTAGCCTTAAGATTGTCAATCTCAAGTTGCTAAATGGCAGACCTATCCTCTAAAGTCTTAACCTTTGATTCAATGTTTAAGACTTTAGAAAGTAGGTCTTGAATGGTGAGTTGTAGACTTCCCTCATCTTCTTTTGATGGATCACGAGGAGATGAGGTAACATAACTAGTATGTTCATCCTCACCACCAGGTGTGGTTTCTTGGCACCTTGGTTTCCCTTGCCTAATGATGTCTCTTTCAGAGTCATCAAAAGGCATGGTTGCCATAGATTCAGACTCAAAAATGTTACCACTTCCATGAGGATCCAATGAGGCTCCTTTAGTAGTGGCAGCTCAATCTACATGAGTCCCCTCCATATTAGTGAGGCTCACCTTAGTTGGGTTTGCTAATGGGGGCTAGAGATAAGAGGTCCCTCTAGGCTTCGTTGACCCTTTAGAGGGTGTTGTGGATTAATTTCATTGCCATTAAGAGACATAATCTCCTCATCAGTTCTTATCAGTAGGTCAGTAATGGATATGGAATTTATACTTAATGACCTAAGACGTTGATCAATGTCTATTGAGGTTTTTAGCTTGGGTGGGGTTGTCCCTTTTTGGCTGCTCAAGGGAGTATAGAGACTCACCCTAAGGGTTTTTAGCTTGGGTTTTGGGCTCAGGGGATTGAGCTTAAGGAGACTCCAATCACATATTGAGGTCAATAGTAAAGGAAGATGAAACCTCAGACTGAGAAGGAGCCCATGTTTCCACTTTAGTCTTTTTGGATTGAATAGGAGGACCTTGGTCAATAAGAGTAGATTGAACAAGGGTTTGTTTGCAAAATCTCTAATATGTGTATTTGATGGGTGAGAAGGTAGACTTAGTAATATGAGGGTTGTTGCTGGTGTGGGTTCATCACCTGTAGGGTTAACACGAGTGTCACCCAAAGCTATTCACTCAATCATACTGGGAAGAAGTGGAGTGTGTCTTCTGGTGAAGTTGGTGGACATCCTTTTCATTATCTTGAACATAGTCAGCCTCATGTGAGGGACTAGAAGAGCAGCTACACACACAAGCTTGCTCTAGTCCAACTCACAATTTATGAAGTGTTGGATGTACCTAGGATACATGTAAAATGTCTCCCTTTGAAGGTTGCCCATCAAATTGTTCAGCACGAATCTTAAGTTGTTAATGTTAAGGCCTCTTACCAACACATGAACTAGACATCCTAGTTCATATGGGATTTGATCCCATCCCCCTGACTTGTTAAGCAGTGAAGGACAGTGTGTGGCAGGAACTTTCACTAATATTAGAAGTTAAACTTGTAGACAGGGGACTTGCTGACATCACCGCCATATCTCATTAACGTATATGTTTCGTCAACTTCAGTTTTGGGGAACTCTGTTGGTGAGCCTTCATCATGAATCTCGAGATGCTCCCTGATGATCTGTTCGGATATGATCAACTCTTGGTCATAAATGCTTTGCCTCAAAACCCAAACCCTATTCTAGGTCATAATCTATGCATTCCTTTAAAATTCAACTATGTTGTTTGAATACATAGTGGGATTTATAGTTAGGGTTGTGAAGTAAGTGGGTTGGGTTAGAAAGGAGATGATTTCAAAGAAGTCAGCATCTGCAGGATCGATATACGTCACTAACACTTGGTTTTCTCTCAAACTCACTTACACTTCACACGGCTATGATAAAGCAGAAGCTCGCAAAGAGTTGATTATCATATACTAAGTAACTTAAGAATAAAAGGAAATAATTTTCAACGTACTTGTACATATTACTTCTCAACTCAAAGTTTACAGAACTCTTACAAGCATCATATAAAAATTTCAATGAAAAACTATATATGCTATTACCTACAGCAGGTTATACTTTGATACCAGCCGGAATCCTATAACTAAAATTGTTTCTTCGGAGGCTTTGACTTCAGCTTTGGAAGTCTGAGGGAATGCATTATATGGTTATGATGAAGTAGAAGCTCTCAAAAAGTTTATGATAATATACTAAGTAACTCAAGAATACAAGGAAATAATTTTCAAGGTAGTTGTATATATTACTTCTTAACTCAAAGTTTACAGACCTCTTACAAGCATAATACAAGAGTTACAATGAGAAACTATATATACTATCACCTACCACCGGTTATACTTTGATACCAGCTGGAATCATATAAGCAAATACTACATGGCTATAGTTAAGATATCTTAGATAATGTCATATCTATGATATGGTAGTCATAACATGTGTTAGGATCTCAGCATCTAGTTTGATCAATTAGATTGGATTTGCAACGGAATGAGCTCACGAATTAACAAATTAAACAAGAACACATGAAATTTATCAATGAAACAGTGTTTGTTATAGAGAGATAATTTATGCCAAAAGGAATATATTCATTCAATACACGCTTCGGCTGGCTTCACGCGCATCGTTACAATTAGGTCATCTTTTCTTTTATAAGGGAAGCTGACGTCAGCTGATGTCACTTGACAGTGACATCTAACTGTTATTTAACTACTGAAAGTTAACATAACTACTGAAGATGTCAAACAGCTGACATCTTCTTACAAAAATACCAAGTGTTAACTATCACTACAACTACTGAAAAGAAACTACTGAAACAACAACGACTGAAGAACATGCTCTTCAGTCGTTTTACAAGTACTGAAATAGAAAATAAACTACTGAAAGGAAACCATCACAACAACTGAAGAATGTTTCTTCACTGTTGTGACAAACTCTCAAGGCTTTAGTACTTGGACTTCTTGAACTTCAGTTGTTGTCATCAACTGATGTCTTGAGCTGATGTCTTCAGTCTTTGTACTTCAGTTGTTGATCTTCAGTACTTTAGTCTTTAGCTGTTGATCTTTAGACTTTGGTCTTCAGCTATTGAAGTCTTCAGTACTTTAGTCTTCAGCTGTTGATCTTCAGACTTTGGTCTTCAGCTGTTGAAGTCTTTGTACTTTAGTCTTCAGCTGTTGATCTTCAGACTTTGGTCTTCAGCTGTTGAAGTCTTCAGTACTTTAGTCTTCAGCTGTTGATCTTCAGACTTTGGTCTTCAGCTGTTGAAGCCTTCAGTACTTTAGTCTTCGGCTGTTGATCTTCAGACTTTGTCAAACAGCTGATCAAGTCTTTAGTAGTTGTTGTGATGTCTTGTGGGACTTAAAGGTTTTTCTTATCTGGCTCATTGGTTCTTTTGGTCCAACAAACTCCCCTTGAACCAATGCAGCCAAAACCTTTAAGCTTATTGAAGATGTCCCACTTATTATGGCAGAAAGATTGGTCTTTTTGTCTTCTAGATCAGCTCAGAAGTGACCCTTGTAAGCACAGGCCTGGGAAGAAGTCTCAATGATCTCATTGACAAAGGATGGATGGGAACTCTGTCTTGGGGAACTGGACATAGAGTTGTTACCCCATCCATGAGATCTACTTCCCAACTATGAGTCTGTAAGACTCCCTTGTATAGTCCTCAAGGAAGATTACTTGTTCCTCCATGGTAAGCTCTTCTCCTTCTCCTTCAAAGAGTGACTCTGGCCCATAATACTTAGAGAGGTATTTGACCTGCTTCTCATTTTTTAGTTCCACAGTTGTTATGACTCTATATGCGAATTCATCTGGTTGAATACCCTCTAAGAACAACTGGAGCTCATTCTTTCTAACTTCATCAAGACTCCTATACACTAACCCCTTTTTCTCCACTTTATTCTCCAGCGTCTTTTGTGGGGTCAGTTTAGCATTATAGGCTTTCTTGAAGTCATCTAGGATCTCCCAAGGTGATATTACAAAGGCCAGTGAGATCACTTCATCTACAATCTTTTTTACTTGGCAAATGTATCTCCGTGGAATATTTTTCTTTTGAATCCTATGAGACACCCTGGGATCAGGCCAAATCCTCACTCTCTCTTTTTGATATTGAAAGGTATGTCTGAGAGTGTATAATCTCTGAGCATGTTTCTTCATATGATGATTGAAGATGTGGCAGTGTATGCTTTGTCGACTCTTCTCAACAGTTCCTCATCATGTGTTGTGAAGCTCTTCTTCTTCTGACTTCACTTTCACAATTTGCCTTTGAGATTCAGGAGTAATTGTTGGAGGGTGACTTATGGCCTTAGGCAACTGTATAACAGCTGAGATTGGCAGCCCGTCTTCATCTTCATCATTATCTTCATCTTCCTCTTCTAGCCTCAGTACCCTTCTCTTCCTCTTCTGGGGTACATCATCGGCTATTGGTTTTGTGGGTAAGGGAATTGGTTTAGTGGGTTGTGGTTGTGGTGGTTTTGGTGTGGGAATTTTGACAGGCTGTTTTAGCATTTTGGATGTAAGTGAGGCTTTAGATTGTTTGACCAATTCAGTCCTGCTCCCAGCACCAGCTTCATTCAAGGCTTCAATGACCAGCCCTTTGGTATATACTTCAGACGAACAGATCTTGGTGGTTATTGCCAAGATGTTGTCCCTGGACCATGACTTGATTTCAATCAATGATCTTCCAAGATACTTAGTTATGAACCTGATCATGATTTCCAGCCTTTCCTTTTCCAACACACTATAACTTGCCCATCTTGCTTGGATTTCATTAATCTCCAATCTTCTAATTTCTGAGTCAAGTTTTTCAGTGTCATGACCTTGCCTAAACAGCTGATCAATGATGTTATCCATTGATCGCCTGTGTGGGCATCAGCCTCCTTCACCATTTTCTCCAACTCCTTCTCCTTCTTTCCACTCTTCCTTTTCTTGTATGTGATATGAAAGTCTTTAGTACTTTCAGTCACTTCTCCATTTCAGCTTCCTTATCCTTCTCCTTCTCAGTCTCTACACCCAACTCCTTCTTATTTTCCACCTCTATCTCTTTTTCTTTCTCTTTCCCATCTTCAATCCTCTTTCGTTTTGCTTTCACTGACTGAATCTCCCCCTTTTGGTTGCATTGGTTGCAAGGGTTTGATTGTCAGAAAGCCTTTTGCTCACAACTTCCTCTATCAAGGGTTGGATAACCGGGAAGCCTCTCATCAAGGGTTTTAATCACTATATCAATGATAATGGTGTGATGAGAGGTAAGGAATTGTGAAAGATAACAGCTATTTGCTCAGGGGGGGTTCTGTCCCTGAGAGATAGTGCCAGAAGTAGAGGCAGGTGGCTGAGTGTTTTGGAGTGGCTCTGTGTATAAGAGACCTTCAGAGGAAGGTGCCATCTGTTGGTGTATTGGGGCAGATGGACTAAGATCCTGGACTTAGAACGACTGGAGAGACTCGGTGTCATTCTCCCTAGTGGTAAGAGTGACGTCGTCCAGAACTGATTTAGGATTCGGCATAAATGGTAGGATTGATAAGGGTGGCCGTTTTGTATGGAGAATGGACCATTAGATCAATGGCAGTATCGAACTTCGTCCAGAAGGGTGATTTGGTAAGGTAGGCAACACAGTTGTGTCTTGGTTTAAGCTACATGGTCGCCATTAATGTGAGAGAAGGTTCAGAGTTTTTGAATGTTAGGTTGAGATAATGAAGCTTTGTAGGATTAGGTATTTATAGGGTATGAGTTATAAAACAACTGAAGGGTTTGGTGCTAATCATCAGTAGTTTTAAACGACTGATGACATGGTATTAACCTTCAGAGGTTTAAACAACTAAAGTCTTGGTTTTAGGCTTCAGCATTTATAAAATACTAATACCATGGTTTTGACTTTAGATGTTGGAAACAACTAAGGACTTGGTGTTAGTCATCAATAGTTGTGAAACTACTGAAGACATGGTTTTGTCATCAGTTGTTGTAAACGACTGAAGACTTGGTGTTAGTCATCAGTAGTTGTGAAACTGAAGACATGGTTTTGTCATCAGTTGTTGTAAACGACTGAAGACTTGGTGTTAGTCATCAGTAGTTGTGAAATTACTGAAGACATTGGTTTTGCTTCAGTTGTTTAAGATGAAACAGCAGTTGTAAAACGACTGAAGAGAAAATTCCCATCGTAGTTTTCGTCAATTCTTAGCTTTTCAGCTGTTTCATACTGTCCTCAACACTTACTCAACAGACTTTTTAGCTATTTTTAGGATTTCATAGGACATCAGTACTTTCTGTTTTTACTGACATCAGTAGTTATAAATGCATCAGTTTCTTTTAACAGAATCAGTACATATTTGTGAGATGTTTACTAATGATCATGAGTACTTGTTTACTGAGATCATCAGTAGTTGTCACTTATTGTAGCTGTAGCATACCAAGCCTTAACACTAGGTTTTGGAAAGTTGAACTATCGAAAGGCTTAGTAAAAATGTCTGCAAGCTCATCAGCACTAGGCACAAACTTTGGATCAATCAGACCTTTTTCAAAACAGTCCCTAATAAAATGGTGTTTGATCTTTATATGTTTGGTCCTAGAATGCTGGATTAATAATGGAGTCTTAGTCTCTGTAATGCTATAATCCAAAAGTTGGTTCTGAAGCCAGAGTACCAAAGATGTTAACTTGCAGCAGCAATGTACTCTGCGTCAGCAGTGGATGTAGCAAAGATGTTTGTTCTTACTCTGCCAAGAAATCAAACAGTTGCCTAGGAATTGACATCCACCAGAATTTGACTTCTCGTTAACTTACACCCTGCATAGTCACTATCAGAAAAGCAACTAATTTGCAAGAGTGTCTAGTGGAATACCATAAACTAGAGATTGTGTACCTTGCAGATATCTAAAGATCCTCTTGACTGCAATCAAATGAGACTCTTTAGGAGCAGCCTGAAATCTAGCACAAACACAAGTTGCAAACATGATATCTGGTCTAGAAGCTGTTAAGTACATCAAGGACCCAATCATACATTGTAAAGTGTTTCATCAACAACTTTACCTTTCTGATTTGCATCCAGTTGAGTGGTATGGCACATGGGAGTAGAACAGGGCTTACAGTTTTGTAAATCAAACTTATTCAAAAGATCTTTTGTATATTTAGACTGATGAATGAAAGTTCCATCAGCCTTTTGCTTGATTTGCAATCCTAGAAAGAACTATAATTCTCCCATTGCACTCATTTCAAACTTCCTTTCCATTAAATTGGTAAAATCATCACACAACTGGGGATCAGAGGATGCAAAAATAAAATCATCAACATAAATTTGAACAAGTAGCTTATGCTGATCCACCTTCTTAATGAACAAAGTTTTATCTATGGAGCCTCTAGTGACATTATTTTGAAGAAGAAAATTTGATAATGTCTCATACCAGGCTCTAGGAGCTTGTTTCAACCCATAAAGAGCCTTATCAAGCTTGTATACCCAAAACCTGGTGCTTGACACACATAAACCTCTTCTTTTATTTTACATATAAAAATGCACTTTTAACATCCATTTGAAAAACTTTAAGATTGTGGAATACAGCATAGGCTAAGAACAATCTAATTGCCTCCAATCTGGCTACAGGAGCAAAGGTTTCATCATAATCAATACCTTCTTCTTGTGCAAACCCCTTAACAATAAGCCCATTTTCATCTGTTTTATTTCTAAATGCCCATTTAGTGCCTATTGCACACTTACCTGGGGTAGAGGAACTAGTTCCCACACTTGCTGCTTGTTGAACTGAAGTAGCTCAAGCTGTATGGCTTAAACCCATCCATTGTCCCATAAAGCAATATGATAGTTCTTTGGCTCTTGCTCACTATGAAGAGAGCATAGAAGCAGAAATTGGACAATTGACTTCTGGTTGAAACTCCAGCATTGATATCACCAATGATTTGAGACATTGGGTGATTCTTCAGCTCTGATAAATAATGAGATCTGTGCAAGTGTTTGTAGGACCTTGTGCAGCAGCAGATGGTGATGCAGACTCTTGAAACCAAGAATGAGATGGAAAATCAAAAGATGTAGAGGAATCAGAGATCTCATCAGTATTTGTTGTGGGGAGAACTGCTGAATCTACAGGAACATCAAGTTTAGTGGACTTAGGTAGTTGATCACTAAACTTGAATAGGTGAGTATTGATATTATCATCATCATCAATACCACATGGTGGAGAACTGTTGACAGGAGCAACAGCTGAAGCCTGATAAGGAACATATTGCAGTATGTCCAAATCAAATAACTCCATAGGTTTTGTTGAATCTTGTCCTTTGGAGATTCATTAAACTTCACATGCAGAGTCTCTTCAACTATCTTTGTTCTGTAGTTGAAGACTCTGTATGCTTTGCAAGTAGATGAATAACCAACAAAATACCCTGCATCCACCTTAGGATCAAATTTGTGGAGTTGATCTTTGTGTTGAGAATGAAAAAGGACACCCAAAGGCTCTGAAAAATGAAATTAGAGGAGCCAATGATGTAGAACTTCATATGGAGTCTTCATCAACCTCTGATTTACTAAGGCTATTTTGCACATAGCAAGCTGTGTTAACAGCTTCAACCCAAAAGGTCAGTGGCAAACCAGAGTCAGCCAACATGGACCTTGCAGCTTCAATTAGGGTCCTGTTCTTTCTCTCTACTACTCCATTTTGTTCTGGAGTCCTTGGGATGCTAAACTGCCTCTGATTCCTTTTGAGAGATAAAAATCATCAAGTGTATGGTTTTTGAATTCTGTTCCATTATCATTCTGATACACTTGACAGATAGGGAATACTGCTTCTCAACATACAACACAAAGTTTATAATCGTCTGAGCAGCCTCATCCTTTGAATGCAAGAAGAAAGTCCATACAAATCTGGAGTAATCATCCATAATTACCAGACAATATTTCTTCTTTTCTATACTCATTACTCTCACAGGACCAAAGATATCCATGTGTAGTAATTGCAAGCAGGCAATGGACTTACGTTCTTCAATAGAAGGGAATGAGACTTTGTGATGTTTTCCTTTCAAACAAGCAGTGCAGTTGTCTTCACATCTGAACTCCTTCATAGGCAATCCCCTTACTAAACCATGATGTATAAGCTGATTCAAGTTTTTAAGATTCACATGACCCAGCCTTCTATGCCATAGAATAGATTCTTGAGGAGAAGCCTTGGAAAATAGGCAACGATGGCCTTTGAGATCTATTTTCTTGGAAAGATCTAAGGCATACACTCTTCATGTCCTGTTGGCCCTCAGGAGAGTGTGATCATCCAACACCTTATCAATAAACTCAGAACTTTGGATGACAAAATCCTGCAGTTCTGAACTAGTGAAAAGAGCAACATGGCCTTATCACACATTTGACTGACACTCAAGAGATTGTACTTGAGATTCTCCACATGGTTAACATCATCAAACCTTATTTCCCCATTGGAGACAAAGCCTTTGCCAATGATGTAACCCTTAGCATCATTGCCAAAAGAAACAAACCCTTCTTTCCTTGAGAGTAATCATGAAGAAGAGAGTTGTTCCCTGTCATATGCGTAGATCCTCCACTGTCTACATACCAGATGCTACTATGTCATGCTGAAGAACCCTGCAATCATAATAAATTAGTTAGTTTTTGAGACCCAAACCTTTTTGGTTTTGGGTCTGTTCACATCAACAGATGGTAAACTAACAGATATGCTATGAAAGAAGCCTGAGGGGATGGAGATGGTGAAGAAGAAGAATCCTTTGGCATTGATTTTCTCTTTGTGGTTTTAGCACAGGAGCATCTATTGGTTGACTCTCCCCAATAGATGTTGAACCATTATAACAAGTTGTGTCTGATTTTGTGATAAAGCCTTCAGCTCATCAGACACATTAGTGCTTGAGATTGATGGATTCCTGTGTTGTACCATCTCCCTTTGAGCAACCTCAGCTGTTGCCTGATTAAGCCCTCCTTTTTGGATTTCTTTTTGGATTTTGGGGTTACAGGTTTTGATGTGCTCGTACAAACTTGGTTTCAAACTCAGTTTTCATTTTATCCATTTTTTGAATGTTGTCATTGTGCTTGAGTTTGGAGCCCTTTTTATACCAGCAATCATGAGTAAGATGATTGAATAAGCCACATATTTCACATGTTTTTTCTTCATCTTAAGTTGATCATTGCTGAAGAAGATGAAACTACTGAAGACTTATTCTTCAGCAGTTTGCGACCAGTACTAGCAGTTTTCTTCCTTGTAGTACATGCTTTCTTGATATCTTCTTCAGTATTTTCCCACCCTTTCTACTGGCAGTTTTCTTTCCTTTAGTACATGTAGTAGTTTGGGATTGTTCTCCAGGTGTTATGACTGCTCTTTAGTACTTTCAATACTTTGTGAAATACCACCTGGAGTGGATCAACCTTTTGATCATGTGAGTGTCAGCATTTGAACCATGAACATCAGCTGATAGGTTTTGGGAGGAATTAATGCTGACTCCAACCTCTGATGGTGCTATATCAGATTGTAGATCACATGATGAAAAGGATTGGTTATTGCTTTCTCTATGAGATTCTACCTTTGCTCTGGGAGTAAATCTATAGGAGGAGCAGTGTGATTATAACCAATGCCAAACTTCACATTGGAAGAAGACTGCTATGAGAAGCATTTCAAAACCCTTGTAGGAATGTGTCCATCGATCACACTCTACCTGGGTAGCTGCAAGTGTCTTTGAGGTCTCTGTACTTCTCTACAGTACCTCTTCCCTAGCCTTATCATTAGTGATTTGGCATTTAAGTTTGTAAATCTCATCATTCTTATCATTAAGCACACACACTCAAATTCAGCTTTTCTTTAGATACTATTTGTTCTAGTTCAATGTTCTTTCTAATTAAAGCTACATTTGCTTCTCTAATAGATGCAAATGCGGCTATGCATGTTTCAGAACATAGCTTGGCTTTGGCCTCAGAGGATACCTGTGATACCTGTGGTGTGGAGGTATTAGAGGGTGAGGTATCAGCAGACCCCAGGGCCATAAGAGCAAGGTTTCCAAAAGGATTGTCACCACCATGTTGACCAGCACCAGAAAACAGTTGTTCATGACCAGACATATCATCTGGTAAACTGCTCCAGTCAACAACTCTTGGGGTGAAAAAGCTGTGTTGTTGAGGTTAAGATTGTTGATGAGATTGGGAAGGTTGAGGCTCAGGAAGAGCAGGTGGTTGTTGAGCAATGGGTACTTGAACTTGACTGGTTTGTGGCATGTAATAGCAGGGATATGGATATGGCATGGACCCTGAGGACAAAATATGCAGGAGATAGAGGTTGTGATTGATGATAGAATAGCAGGATGTTGCCCTTTGTTTTGTTGAATATACTGGAAAAGTCACAAGGGTGCGAGGTGTTAGATCCAGATGATCTACACTCTCTTGCAAAGTGCCCAAGCCTGTGGCATTTGTGACACCTGAACTTACTCTTGTCAAAACCAACTTTGGTTTTGCTAGAGAGTCCAGGGAATTTCCTACCAGTTCTCTTGTAGAACTTCTGAGATATGATATTAATCAAGGCATTTGGCTCAGAATATCCATCTCTTCTAAGTCATCATCAGCTATACCTTTCAAATCATCCATAATGAAGCACAAATTTCACTATTACAGCCTGACTGACTATCAACACTCACAAATGCATGATCAGAACTATTTGAAGAGAAATTTATATGCACATCATAATTACTTTCTGATGCAGTATATTCTGACTCATGACCGACCAAGGCAGTGTTCCCTGGTACAAAGTCTTGAGTGAGCTTTCCTGATGATGCCAGTTTCCTTTTCTGCTCTATCTCTCTTTTCCAATGTAAGCAGTTTCCCATGAAGTTGGGTGAGAGATAGGCTATCCAGATTGCATTAGAGTGTAGGACAATTGTATATGTGTCCCACTCTCAGGCAGTGAGTGATATGAGGAATAATGGTTCATCTGGCTATTAGTGTATCATGTTTGAAACCATTTCAGCTCAGGATCAAACATGAAAATGCTCAAACTGTTGAGTCAGAGTCTCACCCTTCCTATGAGCAAATGTCTCATATTGTTGGGCAAGTATTTCCTTATTGTTTGCTAAGACCTCATCAGTACCACCAAATTGTTCTTTCAGTGCCTTCCAGAGGTCATGAGCAGTTTCATGATCATAAGCCCAGAATAGATTCATTTCATTAGGCAATGCCATGGCCAGAATTCCATGAGCTTTGGCATTAATCTCAAACAGTTTTCGATCCTCATCAGAGTATTGTTCCTTCTTCTTCGGAACCATTTGGTTGGTTTCCGGATTGTTCACCATAGGTTTATGTGGACCATGTACCACAGATGTCCAAAACCTGAACTGTTAACAGACAGGTGATGGAGCATTCTTCGTTGCCATATGTTATACTCAGTCCTAACCAGCATCGGAGGCTTGGTTGAGAGAACCATTATTGTGAGGGTCATTAGAAGGAGTAATCATATCAGAATTCAGACAAATTCAAGGTAAACAATGTAATCCTAGCTCAAAACCACTTAGAACCTCAAACAAAATGGCCAGAAGCAACAGAAACTCAATCTCTATAACCGATTCTTGCAAATTTGCTATTCCGATCAAACGTAGATAGCAAAAGAACAGTTTCAATGATCAATTGTTAAATCGATCAATGATTAACCTGATCTGATACCATTTGTTAGGATCTCAGCATCTAGCTTGATCAATTAGATTGGATTTGCAACGGAATGAGCTCACGAACTAACAAATTTAAACAAGAACACACGAAATTTATCAATGAAACAGTGTTTGTTATAGAGAGAGAATTTCTGCCAAAAGGAATATATTCATTCAATACACGCTTCGGCTGGCTTCACGTGCATCGTTACAATTAGGTCATCTTTCCTTTTATAAGGGAAGCTGACGTCAGCTGATGTCACTTGACAGTGACATCTAACTGTTATTTAAGTACTGAAAGTTACACAACTACTGAAGATGTCAAAAGCTGACATCTTCTTATAAAAATACCAAGTGTAACTATCACTACAACTACTGAAAAGAAACTACTGAAACAACAACGACTGAAGAACATGCTCTTCAGTCGTTTTACAAGTATTGAAATAGAAAATAAAACTACTGAAAGGAACGATCACAACAACTCAAGAATGCTTCTTCAGCTGTTGTGACAAACTCTGAAGGCTTCAGTACTTGGACTTCTTGAACTTCAGTTGTTGTCATCAGCTGATGTCTTCAGTCTTTGTACTTCAGCTGTTGATCTTCAGACTTTAGTCTTCAGCTGTTGATCTTCAGACTTTGGTCTTCAGCTATTAAGTCTTCAGTACTTTACTCTTCAGTTGTTGATCTTCAGACTTTGGTCTTCAGCTGTTGAAGTCTTCAGTAGTTTAGTCTTCAGCTGTGATCTTCAGACTTTGGTCTTCAGCTGTGAAGTCTTCAGTACTTTAGTCTTCAGCTGTTGATCTTCAACTTTGGTCTTCAGCTGTTGAAGTCTTCAGTACTTTAGTCTTCAGCTGTGATCTTCAGACTTTGTCAAACAGCTGATCAAGTCTTCAGCAGTTGTTGTGATTTCTTGTGAGACTTAAAGGTTTTTCTGATCTGGCTCATTGGTTCTTTTGGTCCAACAACATGTCCATGACTTACCTTTTGTCACCAACTACAGTTGGCGACTGTACTAACAAATAAAGGTGGATAGTGGAATAAAGTATGGTCAACTGCATGGCCTTTTGAGAAAATGCCATGCAGTATCTCAGAGATCTGCAATGGAGTGTCAGATGAACCATACGTATGTCCATTAGTCCATGGCAGCATCTTCCGAAGGATAATTAGCTTTAGAAGAACAAGTTCTTTCGAAGCCTTTTATAGTTGGGAAGAGGCTACTTCTTCCGTAGCTTCAAGACTTCTACTTCGAAAGTGTATGTCTTTGAATTCTTCTAAGTGTTGAATTTGGAAGAGAGAAGACTGTGTCTTCGGAAGTGGAGTTTCTTCGGAAGATGATCTTGTACTTGCATTCGAAAGAACTCCATTTGCCTTCGGAAGTCCATACCTAGCTTCAGAAAACCTATTAGTTGCACGAAAATTGTCTAAGTGTTTGATTTTGTTGCAGCAGCGTTTCTAGATCCAACAATATCTGATGGAAGTCGACAATCACATGCTTGAGACACTGGGTGATTGTTGAGGGAGGGCATCAATTGATTGTTGAATGAAGTGCCTATTACTAAACTTAGAAAGATAAAAGGGGATATGAGACTTTAAGCAGAGAGATGATTCATATGTAAGAGGCGGCCTGCTAGGAACCACCATACACGTCTTTTAGTTTAGGTTTAAGTACTTGTTTCAAGTTACATTTCTTGTAAACATTTCAATTTAGACCCTTGAAAATATTACTTACAATATTATTAATCTTCTTTTACCATTTTGTCTTGCATTACTTTTGTATGCTTAAACTTATCTATGATCTCGTCTATTTTAATCCAATCTTACTTATTGGTCCAACCAATAAACCATTTTCTTGTTCGATCTGGTTTTGAAAAATCGAGTCTCATCTAAAGTTTGCGACTAATTTAAACCAGCTGGAACAAAACTAGCATCAGTTGGACTTGGGAACCAAATCACCGAAATCTAAAATCCATAAGCGAACATGTGGTAATTAAGGTTTAGTTCTTAACCAGAAAAACTGGATTTGGATTTGTTGAAGAACCGGTATTATTTAACAACCAAAGATATCAACCTAAGGTGATGCTTAAATTAAAAAGAAACATAATATCAATGAGTTGCATGCTCTTCCCTTTAATGTGTTCATGATGCCAATAAAATAATTTATACTTTTATAGTCAATTTTTGACTGGAATATTATATACTATTAATGACCAACTTAAAGTTACATTAATTGTTGTGTATTCAGCATTGAAGGTTGTCGATGTTTTTTCTCTTTCTTTCAATTTCTAATTTTAAGCCTATTACTTTTATATTTTTAATTATATAACCCAATAATTATTTTCATTTTTAATTTTACTTCTCTATGCTATTCATCTTTTATGGTTTTTTTTCATTTTACATTTCATTCTAAATTTTTAAATGTTAATACGTCATAATGTGTGCGTATGGTTTAACATTGTTATGTTTATTTTTTTCCATTTAACACGACATCGCAATATGCGGCGTCCTAGATCGACTTAGTTATTTTAATGTTTTTCTTTTGGGTGTGTGGTTCAATATTTTTATGTTTACTTTTCGTTTGATTTTATTTATTTTTAATGCGAGCTCTTCCGATATTGGTGGTCACTGATGTCATATGACATTGATATTACCTTGCATGTTTTTACGCCTTCCATAACGCGAGGTCTTAATACTAGTTTTTTCTAATTTGTAAAGATTAGGAAATCAATGGTGACTTTGAGTTTAAGTATAAGATACGATATAAGGTTTTTCGGTTAATGATTTGTAAATCTTGTTCCACAAAAATATAATATTTATTAAATTCAAACTCTCACGCACTATGGTTTTTCAGATACATACGACAGAATCGGTTTTTATATTCAACACAAGTATTTCTGTCAAACTCACTAATGAACACTCAAGAAGTAGAGTTCTTCTAAGAGTTGATTATAATATACTAAGTAACACAAAGGAAAACACGAGAGAATAATTTTCAAGATACTTGTATATATTACTTCTTAACTGAAAGTATTACAAGACTCTTACAAACTTACTACAAGAGTTACAATGAGAAACTATATATACTACTACCTATAGCCGGATATACTTTGATACCAGTTAGAATCCTATAACTAAAGCAAATACTACAAAGTTATAGTAAAGGTATCTTAGATTATGCCTTATCTAAGATATGGTAGTCATGACATGTCCATTACTTACCTTTTGTCAGCAACTATAGTTGGCAACTGTACTAACTGATAAAGTGTGAAGAGTGGATTAAAGTATGGTCAACTACATGGCCTTTTGGGAAAACACCATACAGTATAAGAGGTCTGCAGCAGAGTGTCAAAGACACCATAATTATCTCCACTAGTTCATAGTAGATACTTCCAAAGCCACTTATACTTTGGAAGTGACTACATCTTCTGAGGCTTTCTTTGGAATTCATTCTTCGGAAATTGTAGTCTTCATTTCTTCTAAGTGTTGAACTCTCGGAAGAGAAGAGACTTGGTCTTTGGAAGCTGAAGCTTATCTTCGGAAGTTCCTTTGAGCTTTGCTTCGGCAGTTCAGCATATACCTTCGGAAGTGCTAAGCATGTCTTTGAAAGAACTATATTAATTGTACTGAAAATACTCTAAGTGTTTGGTTTGGGTTGCACTAGCCTTCTTGATCCAACAAACTACCCCTAGGCTGATGGTACCAAAACCTCACTTGTTCCTGCTTCTCTAAACTTTCAGCACCAGGGAAAGCAAATATTTGTCTATTTCTTTGTTTTTCCTAGAGTGGTGCTGAGAAGTTTGTACAGATCATTCGTAGAGAGGAGATCCATTCTGTCACTCTGAATGATATGTACCCTCTACGGAGTCCCTCTAAAGAAAGTTAGTTGACAGGAGTTATAGTCATACTCCCATCTAACTATTGGTTCCAATTAAGGGCGTTCCACCATTTGTAGAAAGGATTTTCCTTTGATGGTTGACCTTTTGTTGTCTTCCTTCTCTCTAGCTTCAACTCCTCTTCATTCTTGGTTTTTGTAGTCAACTTAGCAAATAAAGGCTGCTAAGATGACTTCTGGTGTGAGCAGCTATGTCAGAGTTGGAGGGATTGGAGAATGGCTTCTCCGCTAACTTAGCAATGCCAAATCAGATGGAGTGTAGCAGGGAAGAGGCATTCAGCTTGTTTGCTCTCTCCATTCTCACCTCTCCATAACAAAGTTGTGAGAGGCTTCATCAAACCTCCACTGGATAATCTTCTTTCTTGGAACAAGGGGCTAACTAGGAACCTTGTCCCCTTTATTTGTGTCCAGTAGAGTCACAAACTTTCTTCTGAGCTTCTTTTCTTCATATTTAAAGAATCAGAGTTAAGGCCAAGTACTCTAGCAGCTTGGTCTAGTGTTCCTGTTGGGAGATCAAGAACTTTCTCTCTTAGAGGGAACTTGAGGAGTCGTCTATGTAAGTCAAATTGATAGACTCCTCCTCACAGGATATATTGCTTAAGGTTTTGTAGTTAATGGGCTTCCTCTTGATTTCCTTAAATTCTTCTAAGGAAAGAGATTTGGATGGATGAGGGGATGACTTGGGTGATTGTTTTATTGATGAAGATTGTGTTCTTGGTAAGGTTTTAGGTTTGAGAATGGATAGATTTGGTGGTTGCATGGATTGAGTGGGTGAGGAGGAAGTGGGTAAGGTTGATGATATATGTGTTTAGGGGTGTAAGGCTTAGAGGCTGGTTCAGTTTTTATAGGGAAAGGGAAGGGGATAGGTTCGGGTTCGGGTTCAGGTTATGGTAGTGAAAAAGGTGAGAAAGTCATCCCTTGTACTTTTCTATACATCTTTTTCCTTGTTCCTGATCGTATATCAGCTTTGATTTCACTTACAATACGCTTGTAGGGTCTTTATGGACATGGATCCAACCTGCCTGCCTAAGATGCTATGGGCCCTGAGATAGTTCTTCATCCAAGCTTTGTCCCTAGCCTTCTTCAAGGCCGCAAGCTCAGCATCATTTTCCTTCTTCTTTCTATGCTTCATCCTTTCCCTGGAAGCCTTTTTTCTCTCCTTCTCCATTTGATCCTATTCTTTGTTTACTAGCCACAGGACCATGTCATTGTTATGTGGAGCAAGTTCCTCAAGAGAGAATCCTCTTGAGTTCAAAAAGGCTATTCTCCCACTCCTTAGCCTTTGATCAGCTTCCTCCCTTTTCTTCAGGTTTTCTTCCTCCAAGGCCAACCTTGTTGCTTTTTCTTGTTCTTTGAATAGCAGGGTTGCCTTCTCCAATTCCATCAACTCCTCTAATGGTAAGAGGATTACTTCTTCATTTGCAGCTCCTAATTTGACAACTTTTTCAATTACTTCCACTATTTCTTGTTATTGACTACCTCCTAGTTTGCTATAGCTGCTTTGCTACTGGCAACTAGTAGTTTCCTTGAGGGTACTCTCCCTTTTCTTTTCAATTTCTCCAACCTTTCCTCCTCTAGCAGTTCTTCCTTAGTCAGTTTCCTTTTTCCTTTGACATCTTTGGAAGCTTAGACTTGTAGGTTCTTATGCAGAGTATTCAGGCTGTTGAGTGGTTGTTGGTGCATAAGTGATGATGATGATGATGATGATGGGTAACTTTGAGAAAGTCCTCACTGTTCACCTCAGATGCTAGCTCCAGGATTGCATCTGTGATAATAAGATCATGGACAAGGAGAAGAGTCCTTCCATAGCTTCCATCTCGACTTTAGAAGAGTGAAATTGTTCTTTCACAACTTTGACTTCTGCTTTAGCAGTCTATGATAATACACTCTCTTTCCCAACTATTTTGGTTACTAGACCATCAGTTTCTATTTCCCCTTTATAATTACTCTCAGGTTCATGTAGACCTTAGGTTAACCAACTTCCTCAAAAGTGGTAGTGGTGTATTCAACCTCTGAAGCTCTTTAGCTCCAAAGTAGGCCATAAAGGTATCTGGTCCTAGCTGCCACATAGAAGATCTCATGAGAGAGAAGGTAAGAAACTTGTTTAAATCTTTTAGCATCCTAGGATCTACTTGTAGGGTAACTGGAGGAGGCTCAGGGAAGACATATGAGACAATTAAGCTCTTGGACACCATGAATGTTTGTCTTTGAACATTCTCCTCTTTTTTGGTAACATCATTTTGTGAGCTAGATGAGCTAGAGGAAGAAGTTAGGGAGACCTGAACTAATACATGCCTAACAAATCTCTTAATCTATTTCTTAGCTAGTTTAGCCCTGAGATTGTCAATCTCAAGTTGCTGAGTGGCAGACCTAGTTTCTAAAGTCTTAACCCTGAATTCAAAGTTTGAGACTTTAGTGAGTAGGTCTTGAATGGTGAGTTTCATTCTTCCTTATCTTCATAAGAAGAATCATGGGGAGATGAGGTAACATACCTTGTATATTCATCCTTAGCCCCAGAAGTGGTTTCTTGGTGCCATGGTTTCCCATGCATAATGATGTCTTTTTAGAGTCATCAGAATGGCTGCTTGCCATAGATTTAGTCTCAGCAATGTTACCACTGACTTGAGGGCTCATTGAGGATCCTACAGTAGTGGTAGTTGAATCTACATGAGTCCCCTCCACTCTAAAGGGACTCACCTTAGTTTGGATATGTTGATGGGGGGTAGAGATCAGTAGTCTCTTTAGGCCCAGTTGATCCTTTGATGGGTGTAGTGGATCAACTTCATTGTCGTGAGGAGACATGAACTCTTCATCATATTCTGTCAATAGGTCAGTGATGGATATGGAATGATGCCTATGACCCGAGACTTTGATCAATGTCTAACGACATTGAGCATTGGGGGGGTTGTCTCTTTTTGGCTGCTCAGGGGAGTATAGAGACTCACCCTGAGGGCTTTTGGGTTGGGATTCGGGCTCATGGGATTGAGACTGAGGAGACTCAATACCTATATTGAGGTCAATTGTGAAGAAAGGTAGGACCTCAAGGTGAATGGGAGCCAATGTTTCCACTCTAGCCTTTTGGGTAGAACAGGGGGAACTTGTTCAGTCAGAGGTGATTGAACAAGGGTTCTTTTTGGATGTTTTTGGTAGGTGATCTTGATGGGTGGAGTAGGTAGATTTGGCAATGTGAGGTAGTTGCTGGTGTGGGTTCATCACCTGTGGGGTTATCAAGGATTTCACCAGAAGCCATTGGCTCAATCATACCTGGAAGGAGTGCGCTATGTCTTCTAGTGAAATTGGTGGACACTTTCTTCAAACTTTTAAGATGGTGGCATCATATGAGGGACAATCAAAGCAGTTGTATAAAGAAGCTGACTTTCATCAATCACAGTTAATTATATGCTAAAGGAAACTGGGATAAATGAAGAATGTGTCCCTCTAGAGGTTTCCCATAAGGTTAGTCAACACAAATTTTGAGTAGTTGAAGTGGTGGCTTTTCACCATTCCATGAACTAGGCACCCTAGTTCATATGAGATTTGTTCCATCCCCCAGACTTGTTTGATAAACAACGGAGAAACATGCAACATGAACTTCCAGTTGTAGGAGAAGTTAAACTTATAGACTGTAGACCTGCTTACATCTCCACCTTAAACCATGAGGGTATATGTATCATCCTTGTCTGACTTGGGAAAACAGTAGGAGCACCCTGATGATGAAGCTCCAGATGCTCCCTGATGATTTGTTTGGAGATGACCAACTCCTGGCCAAAAATGCTCGACCTTATAACCCTATCTTTATTTAGGGTTTCGATACGACCGTTGGCCCAAAACTCCTCCATTTGGTTCAAATAAATAGTGAGGTTTACAGTCAAGGCAGTATAGTAGGTAGATTAGGTTAGAAAAGAGATCATTTGAGGGAAGTCAACATTCCTAGATGAATCCAGAAGTGCAACTTGATTATGTTGAGGGTTTAGTGCCATTCTGAGAAAGAACAGGGGAAACAAGTTTGAATCGGAGAAGGTTAGAATGAGAAGTGCTTTGGGCAGTAAAAGTGGTAAAAAGATTAAAGTGATGAGTCAGAATTATTTAAATGGGTGAAAAAGGCGGATGGATTTAGGTGATGTGATGGTTTGGAGGTAAGATGATGGGGTAAGATATGACAGTGGCAGAAAGGTTAAAAACCATTTAAAAGATTCTGACATCGAGGACAAAATCTTTTCTTTTTATAGTGTGGGGCCCAAAGGTTTCCATTATAGAGTAAAATCTTCTTCCGAAGGTAAGCGTATTTCCGAAGGATTTTCTCTTCCGAAGTCAAAACTTACTTTCGAAAGTAAATAAATTTACTTCTGAAAGTAAGAATGTCTTCTGAATGAAGAAGTTTTCATGCTTCGAAGTAGTGAAGATATACTTCCAAGACCAAAACCTCTTCGGAAGATAAAGCTTGAATTGAGGAAATTGTTGTTGGAAGATAATGAAATATTCTTTCGAGGGTAAATTTCTCTTCGGAAATACTCACACTTAGTCAACTTTGAAGAATAACCTTTTGTAATAGGCTTAGATTGTATGACAGAAGACAAGACATATTTAAAAAGGTTTTCAAACGAGATACATTAGTCAATGTTTATAATCCCAATAGCCGTAAGGAGATACTTAAATCTTTTTGTAAGGATTAAATGTAAAGGTTGATGCAACTTAAACACTCAAAGTCTCCTACATGCATGCACAAGTGCATTAAAGAAGAATGCTTCGGAATTTTCACACTAGCAACAGAAATATTCTAATTGTGAAATCTTCCGAAGCCAAGACCAATATCTTCCAAAGCCAAAGACGAAGTCTTTCAAAGCTTCAGAGACAAAGTCTTCCAAAGCAACACTTGAAGATAGATTTCTTCTGAACACTTTTAAGAAACGTGCTTTATCTTATGTAATTTACATAAAGCTGAACCCCTTTCCGTTGCAACTCTGTAAAGACACCAACTTACATAAGTTGGTGATCCATAGTTTTAGTAATTGTACATTGAGGTCTTGAGTCTGTAACTTTCTACTTCATGTACTTTATCCTTTTTGTAATATATTAGGATGTGAGCTATGACATGTCATAGTCACTAGTGAAAAGGCAATCCGCCTTTTGACTCTATAATTGATTTTGTTTGTGTTTAGTCAAATGTATCCAGCTGGCCTTCAAAGTATGACCGGCTGTATGATATAGTATATGTATCTCAAGTACTTGTAACTTTCTGAATATGCTTTGTAACATTTTAATATCTTCAAAACCATCTCCTTGTGTATTTTGCTATCTTGTTCTATCTCATATTTACTTGTGTTCTTAGTATCAATACCAAAAGATAATCTAGTTTCACCATTTGATCTGTTAAGTATTGTTAGCCACTCTCCTCATTGTGTTGGTGCGTTGTAAGTGCATACCCTTCACCGGTCCTGCATTTTGGTATCAAAGCATTCCAGGCTCTTGATATAAGATTTCACCATCTTAGGATCCGTCACACACACACCAAATACTTAACTTATCAAATGCCAGCCATTTCCAAATCTAATATGGAAACTAAAACCATGACAAAATCCCCACTAATTACTCTTGATGACTTTGACACCTGGTGCCAAAGAATGAAGGTTTCATCAGGTCTCTAGACTCAAGAATGTAGGGGTTTGTTGAAAATGGAACTTACATACAAAGCACCCCCTCTGCTACTAGTGGTTGTATGATCCCTAAGGCTGTGGTTGACTACTCAGATGAAGATAGAAAGAGAGTAGAGATTGACCAGAAGGCCATGATAGCCCATCCGACTTCTCTTCCAAACTCTATGTATAGAGGTTCAAGAAATACAAAATAGCTAAGCAGCTATGGGATGCATTCAAACTGATTTACGAGGGTTCCTCCGAAGCTATGGAGAACAAAAAGGATCTCCTTAAGTAGCAGTTTGAGAATTTCACCTTTAAAGCAGGCGAAACCATGACTCAACAATACATCAGGTATGTTGAGATTCTGGATACCGAAGTGGATGGTGGAGTTGCTCTTGATAACAACTCACAAAAGGCCCTTCATCACCTTCCCTAAAAGGGAGAACTATACTCAAGGAAGCCATTCCAAGAGACAAGTTCTTCTCAGCCTTTGTGTCCCCAAATAAAAGTTGTGGCAACTTTCTTTTCACCCTTAAAGACCTAGACTGTATCCATCCGTATGAACTGGAGTAGATGGAGATAGTCCAGCAGATGGCTCTTCTCACTCACAGAGCCAAGAAGTTCTATGAGCGGACTGGAAGGAAGTTCCCCAGCAAGCAGCCAATGAGAATTTTGTACTGGATAAAAGCAAAGTCAAAAGTTACAACTGTAACTTGATGGGCCACTTTGCCAGGGAGTGTAAGGCACCAAGAACAAATGGTGGCCAGGCACAATCCAAACCAAACTACATTAACAAAGCTACCCAGAATGAGAAGCCAAAGCAGCAAGCTGCAGTTGCTGTTGAAGAAGGAGGCTTTGACTGGAGCTTTTAAGTGGAAGATACTTCTCCAAACCAAGAACTTATGGCAAATCATGATGAAGCCAAGGTATTGGAACATCTCTGTATCCCTAAATGCATTGTTAAAGTTAACAGATACAAGTCCTACAACTTAGAAATGAGATCTGATCTTGAGTCCTTGAACATCCTAGAAGCTAATTTTAGAATTACTGAAAGTGATTATAACTAAAGATAGAGGACTTAGAGAAAACCATTTCAATTCTAAAACACGAGCATACAAATTATAGGACTCAAATCAAGGATCTCATAACTAAGCTGACTGAGTGCCAGGTTGAACTTGTGATCAGTAAAGCTAGGGTAGAAAATTGTGTTCTTGAAGAAAAGACCTTCAAGAACATGATATCCTTATCCGTATACAACAAGGTGTGCTATAAAAACAAGCAGGGAGTGGATCAAATGAGATATCTCCTCCACACACGATCTTGTATGTAAGATCACCCTGGTGTGGAACTTATGAAGATGAGCTTCCTCTCATAGACCCCTTGAGTGAAGAGGATGAAGAAGTGATAGTTAAAAATTCCTCTGAGAGAGTGAAGAGGAGGATTCTAAAAAGGGCCACTATCTTCTGAGGAGAAGAAGAAGACTGTGATGACCAAGTCTATGAGAAAGAACTTGATCAAAAGTAGCAAGAGAAAAGCTAGGAAGGCTCAAGAGATCAAGGCTACTTTTGAATCTAAGCAGAAACAAGTTTTTATCTCTATAGGGTTTGAAGTAGTGAAGACTGAAAACATCAACCTAAACTCTACTGCCAAGAGTTCTGGTTCATGTTCAAATCATCTCAGCACCAGAAGAAGACTGATTTATTGTGTACCACTGCTACATAGCCTGGACCATCCAACTCGAAGAATAGTCCCAGACCAAAAGGATTTTCTCAGCCTCTACAAAGATGAAGGTGGAGAAGGGATGTGATCAAAATCAGTCTTGTTCTCTACAGAAGGCTCTTGGGAAGAAGAAAATGGAATATGTCATGTTTGAAAGTACTTCTCATCTTTCTACGGATTGTCCATACAATCCAAGAAGTACTCTTCATATGACTAGGAAAAACACTTCCAAGAGTTCCAAGAAGATTCTAGCTTTGGAAGGAAAATCTGTTTCCTTTGGATGCTCCAAAACAGAGAAGAAGGTAAGTGGAAAATTGCCTTCGGAAGAAAAGTTGGTCTTGGAAGAAAAGAATACTTCCGAAGCACTAAAGTCTGCTGCAGTGTTTGCAAAATCTTCTGAAGGTCTAGTCATCAAAACTTCTGAAGTCTCAAAAGCTTCCAAAGTATTGACGGTGAAGTCTAAACTTCCAAAGGTGGTATGGAACTCAAAGAAAGACCAAGTGACTGGATGTTCTTCATCAACAACAACTCAAAATTCTCAAAGCAAAACTATAGGATCTATTACTGTTGCATTACCTTCTACTTCTTTTAGTGAGCCTAAGACAAGTAAGGCTTGGGTTTCCAAATGTAACTAATCATTTTCTTTGTGTAGGGACAGCTCAAGACAAACAAGAATGTCTGGATCATTGACTGTGGTTGTTCCAGGCACATGACAGGCAACATGTCACTACTCCAGAACTTTAGAAGCATTGATGGAGGACCAGTTGCTTTTGGAGGAGATGAAGGTGGTTACATTTCGAGAAGGGGCAAGGTCACAAATGGTAAGCTCAGCATTGAAAAGATAAACCTTGTCAAGGAGCTTGGGTACAATGTTCTGAGTGTATCCCAATTTTGTGATCAGAGTCATAACAGCTCTTACTAAGCATGAGTGCATTGTTCCCAAGCTCAGGGTGGTCATTCCTCATGAGCATATTCTGCTCAGAGCCCCGAGGAAAGGGAACATGTACAAGATGGGCTTGCAAGAAACATCTCCCTCCGGAGAAGTTTCATGCTTTCTGTCTAAAGTCAATAGTGATGAGTCTTTCCTATGGCATAAAAGAATGTGCCATGTAAAATTTAAGAACATGAATAAACTTTTATAAGAATGATTTGGTAACTGGAATGCCAAAGAAAGAGTTTACAAGTGATGATCATTGTGTTGCATGCCTGAAAGGCAAGCAACATAAGGTATCTCATAAGCCTAAGGAAAGAAACTCCATCACTACACCCCTACACTAGTTACATATGGATCTGTTTGGCCTCACCAGTGTAATAAGTCTAGGAAGGACATCTTATTGTTTGGTTATCACAGATGACTTTACAAGATTCACTTGGGTTTTCTTCCTTTGAACTAAGGATGAGACTCCTGAGATTCTAAAGAATTTCATCTTAAAGATTGAGAATCAATCTCATCACAAGGTCAAAACCATAAGATGTGATCAGGGAACTGAATTTAAGAACCAAATCCTTGATACATTTTGTGATGAAAAGGGTATTAAAAAACAATATAGTGTTCCCAGGACTCCTCAGCAAAACGGTGTTGTTGAGAGAAGAAACATGATACTGATTAAAGCTGCAAGAACCACGTTGTCTGACTCTAAGTTGCCCATCATCTTCTGGGCAGAGGTAGTGAACACTGCCTGCTATGTGCAGAACAGAGTTTTAGTGGTTAAGACTTATGGCAAGACTCCTTATGAACTTTGGCACAACAGAAAACCTTTCATTGGTTTTCTAAGGTGTTTTGGATGTCCTTGCAACATCTTGAATACCAAAGATCAAATTGCCAAATTTGCTGAGAAATCAGATGGTGGACACTTCATTGGGTACTCTTCCCAAGCTAAGGCTTATAGAGTATACAATTTCAGAACTAGAAGTGCTGAGGAGTTGGCCAATGTGACTTTTGTTGGACCCTGAAAGGATCATACATGCCAATTCAATTGGTCAGCTGATGGTTGTTCTGCTGGAAACTCCCTAAGAATAAGAAGTAATGCGGATGAAGAATCTGCAAAGAAGAACCAAGTGTTGACTAACTGCATTTGTAAATGCGGAAGACATAGAACAAATGCTAACAAGTGTTTCTTCTTCCGCATTACCAAATTCGGATAGTCAAAAATATATGCGCACAAGACTTGTTCATCCGCATTTGCAAATGCGGATGACCAGCAACAAATATGCTTAAGTATTTGTTCATCCGCATTACCCAATGCGGATGACCAACTACTTATGCGGATGAACAAGTGAAGAAATGCTAATCAAGAACAAGTCATCCACATTACTCAATGCGAATGAATAGAAGAAATGCTTATGAAGACTTAGACTAGTTTTGATGCATAGGTCAGGGGTAGTCTAGTCATTTTGTAAAAAGGCATCTTGTCAGCCTATAATAGAATAGAATACCTCGTACATGAACTCATTGTTGATAGACAATCAATAAATTTTGTATTACACATTCTCAAGGTGCATTATAACTATTCTTGCTAAACCCTAGCATTTATTGTAATCAATCACATTCGTCAATATATACAAAGCATTTATGAGTATATTCTTGCATTAAATGTTTATTGATTGTTTGTTTCCGCCATTCAATCTCTGACTTGATCACTTTATTCGATCCTAGTGAGAATCTTAATCTCACCACCCAGTCAATTGGTATCAGAACCTTGGCTCTCGGTTCTTTTTCAGATCTACCCAAGATCCAAATAGAACTTGATTGATCTAGTGATCTAGTTGCTAATAGAGTGTTCTATCAACTCTACTTAGTAAACATAGAATATAGTTGATCCGCATTTGCTATAGTCCATCCGCATTTGCTATAGTTCATCCGCATGCCCTTATTGTTCATCCGCATTGGATTTACTTCATCCGCATTGGATTTACTTCATCCGCATTTAATTTGCTTCATTCGCATTTGTCATCCGCATATGCCTAACTCATCCGCATTTCATATGCTCAGTCAATGTTCATCCGCATTGGCTTGCCTTGTTCATCCGCATTTCCATACTTAGTCAATGCTCATCTGCATTGACCTCATCCACATTGACTTACCTTGTACATCCGCCTTTCCATACATAGTCGATGCTCATCCGCATTGACTTACCTTGTTCATCCGCATTGGCCTGTTTCATCACTTATGCGGATTCTAAAACTGAACACATAAGCCTTAAACATCATATTTCAATTCACCATTCACCATGTTTTAAGCTTACATCATACATTCTAAATCTTAGAAACATCATCATACATCAGCAAACATGAACATAATCACACATCATAACATAACATCATCATACACACTTTCAAACATGCGGGTCTGAAACCCAATTAATGAAAACATACATTCATGCAATTCCAGCCTCAAAATTAGTTAAAACAGGTAAAAGAGGGGTCCTAGAACTCACCTTTGCAGCTCTTGAGTATGGCTTCTTCCAAACTCGTTTGCAAATTGAATTCAACCGCCTAGAAACCCACTAAAAACATACACAAACACATATAATCGCACATAAGCATAAACCTGAGGACATAACCGGTTAGGAACACCATAAAAACATGAATTCGTACCTTGAGTTCGAATTCTTTCTTGTTCTTCCTTCAAAACCGAGAATTTGGTGCTCTTTCTCTCTCTAAAACCCGAAAATCAATGGTGTATGTGAGATATGGGCGGCCATACCGCCTTTTACACCCACTTTTCAAACATTTTTTTCCTTTTGGACACTTTTTACCCCTAGACTTGGGTTTTATTTCTATTCCTTCTTTTATTTTTCTTCACTTAGTCTTCTTTCTTGTCTAAAAATAGCCGGGTGTTACAGCCAGTCATCCTCACAGCCAAACTCAACTTTCCACTCCAATAATGATTAGTAGTAGTATCATCATCAACAACAACATCAATTATATCAGAATCAACGTCAACTGAAAAACCAAGCTTATGGAAGAAGTCGGTCATCTGCAAATGCTCTCGTGATTAATCAAGATGGAGTATGTGACTGGAGCCTATATGAAGAAGAAGTAAAGCCTCAATTTCAAAATCATGCACTAATGGCTCACATGAACAATGGTCCATCTCCCATGCCCTCTGAGGTAAAATCTAACATGTGTAGTGATAAATTCATTACTGAACTGCAAGGTTATAGAGAGCACAACAATAAACTTGCATATAAAAGAAAAGATGAAAAGGTTAAGTCAGAGATGCTCAAGAGAGAAATAAAAGGCTTTGAACTCAAAATAAAATTCTCATCTCTGACATTGAAAAATTACATGGTCAAAAGTATACTCTTGCAGCTGAGAATGAGCAACTGACTGAAAAGTTAGCTCAATCTAAAGCTGAACATACTTACTGAAGTGAAACTGGAAAACTTTCAACTGTCTTCAGTCAAGTTGCAAGAGATGTTTGATTCTAAAAAGGATCCCAAAGACATGTCTGGGATCGGGTATATCTCATGTCCTCCACCATATAATGACAACTATACTGTCATGCATGACTCTGTTACACTCAATGAGAAAATTGAACCTAACATTATTGAACCAAAAACAATAGTAAAACATATTACAAATCCTCAAGCCAACCAAATGTTTACATTGAAACAAATAAGGATAAATCAGATTAGGACACCCAATTAAAATCAAAGAGTGTTCAGACAAGGCAGTGAGTGTCATCAAACCCACAAGTCTAATTAAGGATGTTGCACCCTGAAAGGATCATACATGCCAATTCAATTGGTGAGTTGATGGTTGTTATGCTAGATTCCCACAAGTCCAAGTATTAATGCGGATGAAGACTCTGCAGTACAAGATTAAATATTGGACTTTTGCATTTGTTAATGCGGAAGGCAAAGAACAAATTCTGACAAGTGTTTATTCTTCCGCATTAACAAATGTGGAAGACCAAAAGTAATGCAGACAAGATTATGTTCATCCGCATTTGCCAATCCGGATGACCAGACAAGAATGCACACACGTATTTGTTCATCTGCATTACCCAATGCGGATGACCAACATACTAATGTGAATGATCAAGTGAAGAAATGCCGATCAAGTCCATCTCATCCGCATTTGCCAATGCGGATGAACCAGCAGAAATGCGGATCAAGACTTAGGCAAGTTCTGATGTATAGGTCAAGGGTAGTTTAGTCATTTTGTAAAAAGGCATCTTGTCTGCTTAAAAATAGAACAGAAAACCTCATAGATGATGTGACAGAAAATTGACAATTAGAATATTTTGTATTCTCTAGGTGCATTATTACTGTTCTTGCTAAACCCTAGCATTCATTGTAATCAATCACCTTTATTAATACATACAAAGCATTTATGAGTATTTCTTTTGTATTGAATGTTTCTTGATTGTATGATTCCACCATCCAATCATTAACTCAATCATCATATTCGATCACAAGTGAGAATCTCAATCTCACCACCCAGTCAATTGGTATCAGAGCTTTGGCTCTCTGTTCTTTTTCAGATCTACCCAAGACCTGAATAGAACTTGATTGATCTAGTGATTGAGTTGCTAATAGAGTATTCCATCATCTCTACTTAGTAAACAAAAAAAATACTCTTAAAACAATGTTCTGTCCACACGTTCGCACCTTCAAGAACTATACACAAAACCTATAGATTCATACGAAGAATAGAAGCTGCGACAGAATCTATGAACCATTAACAGATCTGATTTACTAAGCATTTGTTGAAAGATTTGGACTGTTCGGACTAATTAATCTTAAAACTTACCTAATCTAATTTTATACAAGCTAAAACACCTTAAAATGGATTCACATAGTTTTTCAGAACTTGGTCATACTCCAAAACCAGTAATGCTTAAACACAAATCTGAGTTTAAACAATGGAAAATCAGGTTCAGGAATTACATTACAGGTGTAGATCCTAATTTTTCGATCTCAATATGCAAGGGACCTGCAGGATCGTTGAAAGGTGTAAGTTACAACACAACAACACAAAGAGGAGATTAACAAAACTTTAATCAAACAGTAAACTGGATTAACCAAGTTCAGACACTAAGAACAGAAGTAATGCAAGAGATAGAACGCAAAGAACACAAGTGTATGGTTTTCAAGAATGCAGTATATTGCTTTGTCTATGTTCTATTACAAGTGTTACAAAGCATAAATGAAAGATACAAGAACATGAGATACTTATACTACATTGTACAACCGGCTATACTTTGAAAGCCAGCCGGATACAATTGACTAGTCACAAACAAAATCAATTGTAGAGTCAAAAGGTAGATTGCCTTTTGACTTGTGACTATGACATGCCATAGCTCACATCCTTATCTATTATAATAAGGATAAAGTACATAAAGTAGAAAGTTACAAACTCAAGACCTCAATGTACAGTTACCAAAAGCATGGACCTTTTCACCAACTCATGTAAGTTTGTGACTTGCAAAGATGCAGCGGAAAGGTGTCCAGCATTATGAAACAGTACATCAGATAAAGCGTGTTACTAAAAATCTTCGGAAGAAATCTGTCTTCATGATCTTGAAGCTTCGGAAGACTTTGTCTCTGAGGCTTCGGAAGACTTTTTCTCTGAGGCTTCGGAAGACTTCATGTTTGGCTTCGGAAGATATTGGTCTTGGCTTCAGAAGATTTCACACTTAGAGTATTTTCTGTTTCATGTATGAAACTTCCTAAGCTTCTTCTTTGATGCACTTGTGCAACGTGCAGGATAGACTTAAGATATTTAGGTCGCATCAGCCTCTTTATTAATCTCTACAAACTCCCCCTAGGCTGATGCTACCAAAACACTTACAAGACTTCAGATATCAACAGTCCTCATTAGGATGATCACCAATCCTTTCTTCATATGGTGATCAGGATCCTTCAGACTGTCAAAGTGTCTTCTCATATCAAAGAGGTCATGCATAGGCAACTAAAACATATCTTGCCATGTGTAAGTGTCTTTAATGCCTTGATCTCTAGTGACATGCCATCTTTTTGGATTTGTGGTGTATGTCCAAGATAAGACGGGTCTTCCTGATGCTAGAGGAGCTGTTTGAATTGTAGTTGATGTAGCATCCTCTGGCTGGATAATCTCAAGATGTTCTTACTCATCCTGGGATTTAGAAGAGGGTGTAGTCTTCTTCTTCTTTGGCTTTGGTTTAGAAGCCATCCTCTTCTTTCTCTTACCAGATTTTAACTGAGAAGACTGGTCTGCAGCACCAGATTGATCTTCACTGTCTTTCTTAGTTGTGACTTCCTCTCTCTCAGGCTCAGAAGGAGAGGGAGGTTGACCCTGCTGTGGATCAGAAGATGAAGCTTGCTGAGTTTCAGCAGGAGGTCCAGGTTGTGTTGTCTCTAGTTGTTCAACATTAACCTCCACTTCAGGTGGGGCTTGACTTGGAGTGGAGTGTAAGTCAATAAGCTCTCCACTTTTGATCTTCTGCTTGATCACCCTAATATGCTCATCCATAATGGATAGAGACATGGGGCCAAGTCTCCTTCCGAAGAATCCATATAGCTTCAAGACGCTCATCATCCTCTGCCTATTAGCAGACTTCTTCATGCTCTTCTGGATAATGGCTCTTGATTTTGCAGCTTCTTCCCTTAGTTTCTTATTAGTTGTCTTTCTGTCCTTGATTATCTCAAGTTCAAGCTTTTTTAAGTACTCACCTCAACATAATCATAGGACAAGGGAAGGAGTGCATCTGCCTGATAGAACCCTATGGCACTCAGGTAGTTGATCATCTTAATCCCTTCTTCTTCTTTGTCTACCTGAGGTTCTTGTTGAACCACATCTTCTTGTCCAGGACTTTCTTGAACTAGGGAGAGGGTAGGCATATCCTTGTACAGTCTTTTTCATCTTCTCTCTTCTTTGACTTCCACTAGGAGTTCTGCATCTTTCTGCATCCTTCTTCTCCCTTGACCTTTCCAGGTCAACCAGTTCATTCAACTCATCTAAGGAGAGAGAAATGACATTGTCTATGTCATAGTTCCTAGTCTGCAAATATTTTATCCTGACTGCCCTTAACTCATGATTTTGGGTATCTGGTCTGAGGGCAGCCCTGATAGCAGACTCCATGAGTCTTGAAGACTCAGCAGAGGAACTTTCTCCCCTTAGCCTCCTTTTCCTCTCTCTCTCTCTCCTCATCCTCAATCTCCTTAGTTGTCATTTTTCTTTTCCCTTTTGTCACTCACTGACCTTTATGACTCAGGGTGGAGAGAGCTTTGGCCTTCATTGCTTGTTGCAGCATCTGAGCTCAGGCTAGAGAGAGGTTGAGAAGCACCTTCACTAGCAGGTGTCTCAGAAGGAGTGTGGATCTCTGCAGCAGTTGGTGATGATGAGACAGGGCTCTCAGGTTCTGCCACTGGGCCTTCAGTCAAGGATTCCCTGATGAAACTAATCTTAGGGTCCTCCTCAACATCCAGTTGATCGATGGCATTGCCTGATTTCCTAAGTCTCCTTCTTAAGCTAAACTCTGCATTGATCGTGTCTTGGATTCTTTTAGCCAGTCTGTCAGCTTGTCTTGATTGGTTTGGGTTGACAAGTGGCATGTTGACTAGATCCAAGCCTTCATAGTAGTCCAAGGTCTGAAAATTGAAGACTTCTTGTTGCCCTTGAACTCTTATGATTTCCTAATGTTGTCATACCTCCACCCAATGATGTGATTGGAAGATGGTGAAGGTGACATAGCCCTTGGTATCCCATCCTCAAACAAACTCTGTATGAAGGAGTCTGTGTAGTCCACATCAATGTGAAGTTGAGGAGGTTGCTGAGAATGCACAATTGCAAGAGAGGATGGTGAGTCCTCAGTGTCTATTCTCTCTGACGAACTCCCAGGTTCTGTGGCGGTAATGACTTTCTCTCCCTTTTTGGTAGCATCACCCACTTGCATAGGTGAGCTGGAAGATAGGTCAATCACATCCACAGGTTCTTGTGTTCCTGGTTGAGCTCTTCTTAAGGGTCTCCCAGCTAGTTTTTCCTTAAGCTATGAAATCTCATGTTGCTGATCATTGATCCTATTGTGTAAGGTAGTCACCTGAGATTCAAGGTGACTGACCTTTAAGACTAAGTAAGTACATGTTTTAGACAGTTTTTGCACTAGTAGTCTCAGATTCCCCTCATCTTCATCAGAAGATTCATTGGGGGATGTGATGATTGGACCAGAGTCCTCTCTCTCACCACTATCTTGAGGTTCTTGGCTGCTGGTTTTCCTCTGCTCACTGGCAGTCTTAGTTGAGATGTCAGTGGGCTGAGTTGCCATGGTTAAGGTATTAATGATGTAATCACTTTCAGAAGTGAGAGCCTCTTCCACATGGACATCTTGAACAGGTTCAGGAGTGTCCACCTCAGTTGTAGGTGACTGATGTGGGATAGATGTAAGAGACTCAGGAGTATTCATCTCTCTTTGAGTAGGGGAAAAGAAGAGAGACTCATTATACTCACTAAAACCTAGATCTTCATCAATATAGAAGTCAGGTTGGGAACTGGTTGGTTGAGATCTAGAGGCTGGGGATGGTAACTATCCCCTGAAGGTTGATCACTTGAGTGTTGAGACTCAGAGTGATAGCTTAAGGCAGTTGGGCTAATGAGCTGATCAGGCTGAGCATGAGGAACCTCAGCACTGATTCTTGAAGAGATGGGAGTGGTCTGCTCTTCAGGAGAAGTGGGAGCTCCAGTATCCACTTCTTCCTATATGGGTGAGTATATGGGAGCTCCACAGACTGAATAGCCTGAGCAAGGGTTCGTTTAGATTTTCATTGGTAAGTGATGGTGATTTGAGGCTGTGAGAGTGGTTGGGAGATAGCAGTGTGGGCTCAACACTAGCTTGTGCTGCTAGGTTGTCACCTTGACCAATGAGCTCTAACATTTTTGAGACTAGGGCTGTTTCTACCCCAAAGAATCCAACAGTGGGCTTTCCCAGAATTTATAGATGTCTGGCTTCATCTATCCCAGTTTAAGAGTGTTACATGTTTCCCTCAACTGTGAGTCCAGTGCACAGTTAAGAATGTACCGAACATATCTAGGAAACATGTAATACTCTAAGGAGTGTAAATTAGCAAGTAAATTTGTATAAAAAAATTGAGAAAACCTGAAGTTGACCCCCTGAACCATTCCATGGATTATGAAGGAGAGATCCTCAGGAATCTGGTCCCATCCACCATCCTTGTTTGATAAGATGTGGATGACCACATGGAGCAGGAATCTCCATTGGGATGAGACCTTCCCTTTCCTAAAGGTCTTTACAAAGAAATCTCCCTCATATCACATCTGCTCAAAGGAATGATTGATAGCTTCCTTTGGGAAAACCACCTCACCTTATTCATCATCCAGCTAAAGATGTCTATTGATGATGGCCGGAGTGATGAAGATTGTTCTCCCCTGCACTGTGGTAGACAGTGCCTTCTCCCCATCCATAATGACCTCTTGGCAGGTCTTCCAGAATTCAAGCAGCTGATCCTCATAGAGTGGAGGATCAATGGTTAGGGAGGTGAAGTAGTTTGACAGAGTTAGAAAATGGCAAACCTCTAAGAAATGAGGATCTTTCTCAGAGCTTAACAGAGCAACCTGATTATGTTGTCGGTGTAGTTGCATGGTAAAGTTGGGATCATTTCTGTGAGCAAGGTTGGCCATTTTGAAGTAGCTTAAGGACGAAGAAAGAAGAGAGAAAGAAATTTCAGAGAGAAATTTGGGGTTATAGGTTTGGAGGAAGAACATATGATCGAAAGAGGGGGAAACCGTTAGGTTATATATGAAAAGAATTTCAGATAAAGTTTAATGAAAGCGGATAAACTTTGAAATCCGGATGTTAGTCCCACCTCTGAAAAAGTAGTTTGCTTTTGCTCAAAAGTAGTTTTCTTGGAAGTCAAAAAGCTTCCGAAGGTTAATTATCTTCGGAAGTTTTAATTAAAAAGCTTCCGAAGCTAAAATGACTTCGGAAGAATTTCCTGAGAGTTTTGAGAATTTTGCTTCGGAAGAGAAATAAAACTTGAGTTCTTTGTATATAAAACAACAAAGCTTCCGAGACTTAAATTTTGCTTCGGAAGTAAATGGTCCTTGAAAATAAGTAAGTGTCTGAGACATGTATTTAAGCTTTGGAAGATAAATCTGAAAGCTCTTCCGAAGGTAAATTTCATAGACAATTATTTATTTTGAAGGCAAGATTTGCTTCCGAAGATAAAAGCATAACTTCCGAAGTATCAGAAATTTTTAAAAATCTAAGGAAAGTCGTCAAAAAGAAATTTTCATCCAAAGAAAAAATGCGATTATGAAAGTGATGAAGTAGACAACTTAGGACACACATAAGAAAAGCTTACTCAATGTTTATTATCCCAATAGCTGATATTAGATATTTAAATCTATGTTCATCAAAAGCCTTTGTAAACAGATCAGCATATTGTTCATCTGTGTGAACTTTGACTAGTTTAATTAGTCCTTTTTCATAGTTATCTCTTATTAAATGATACCTGATATTGATGTGCTTTGTCCTTGAGTGTTGTATAGGGTTCTCTCTGATTGAGATAGAACTGTTGTTGTCTATGTGAATGGGAGTCTCCTTGAAGTTTAACCCATAGTCCAACATCAGATTTTGAATCCAAAGTACTTGAGCATAACAGCTTGCAGCAGCAATGTATTCAGCTTTAGCAGTTGATGCAGAGACACAGGATTGTTTCTTCCATTGCCATGAGACAACCCTTCCACCAAGAAATTGTCATCCCCCAGATGTACACTTTGCAGTCATATTGCAACCACCATAATCACTATCTGTATAGGCATACAGATTCAAGTCAGGAATCTTGGGATACCGTAAACCAAGTGTTGATGCACCTTTGAGGTATCTTAGAATCATCTTGATAGTGATATGGTGAGACATCTTAGGGTTGGCTTGATATCTTGCACAGATGCAAGTAGCAAACATGATATCAGGCCTGCTAGCAGTAAGATACATAAGAGACCCAATCATAGCCTTGTATAAGTGCTCATCTACACATTCCCCCTCAAGATCAAGACCAAGGGAGTGGTTCCTAGCTATGGGTGTCTTAGCAATATTATAGTCAGTCATGTTGAACCTCTTAAGTATGTCTTGAACATACTTTGACTAACTTATGAAGATGCCATATTCAACTTGCTTCACTTGAATTCCCAAATAGAAATTGAGTTCCCCCATGGCACTCATTTCAAATCTGTCTTTCATCAGCTTCTCAAAGTCTTTGCAGAGCTTTGGATTAGTTGGACCAAAGATGATGTCATCCACATATACTTGAACTAGCAATTTGTCTTTTCTTTGTCCTTTGATGAAGAGAGTTCCATCTATTGTACCTCTCTTGTATCCATGTTTACAAAGATACTAGATAGTGTCTTATACCATTTCCTGGGTGCCTGATGTAGCCCATAGAGAGCTTTGTTAAGTTTGCAGACATAATCAGGATGATCAGGGTCTACAAAACCAGGTGGTTGTTTGACATAAACCTCTTCATCTATCACTCCATATAAAAAGGCACACTTCACATCAAGTTGAAAGACCTTGAAGTTCTTGGATGCAGCAAATGCCAGGAATATCCTAACAACATCTAATCTTGCCACTGGAGCAAAGACATCAGTGTAGTCAATCCCTTCTTCTTATGTGTATCCTTGAACAACCAGTCTAGCTTTGTTCTTGATGATGATGGCTCTATCATCTTTCTTGTTCCTAAACACCGTTTGGTTCCAATGGTAGTCTTACCAGAAGGAAGAGGATAAAGGTTCCAAACTTTCTGCCTTTTGAATTAAAGTAGCTCTTGTTGCATAGCTTCAACCCAACTTCCATCGTTTAGAGCTTCATCAACTTTCTTTGGCTCTATCTGGGATAGAAAACAAGAGTGAAGACAAACATTTGCTTCATGGGTTTGTCCTCTTGTCTTTACCCCTGAGACAACATCTCCAATGATGTTTGTGGTAGGATGAGACTTGTGAATCCTAAGCTGAGGGATCACAGTAAGTTTTTGAGAAAGATCTAAATTAGAGAAATTTAGATCTAGCATAGATGTTTCTCCCACCACATCAGCACACTTTTCAAGTGAGACTTGATCCAAGCAATGTGTGACATCATTGATGTTCTCATCTATGGTGTGGTTAGTGGCAACAAGAAATTCTTGGTCACTGTCACCACCATTATTGTTGTCTTCCACAATTGAGGTGTTCTTATCTGGTTGTGGAGCCTCTGAGCTGGAATTTGAAGGTATACAAGATGTATGAGCTGAGTTTGTCAATGTTGTGCTGATAGAAACCTCATTTGCAGAAATAGTTCCAACTGGAGTTGAAGATGTATGACTTGAAGGTCTTCCTAGCTCAAATCTTGGATCAGGATCACCTGTATTTAAATTTTGTGCAAATCCTGAAACATTCTCACAAGATTTCTTAAAACAGTTGGTAACTACATCAAGATCAAATAACCAATCTGGACCAAAACTAGCAACACTGGGTGTGTGTTCATTGAAAGTCATATTAGCTGACTCCTCAACAATTCTAGTTCTGAGATTGTACACTCTATAAGCCTTAGTTTGGGAAGAGTATCCAATAAAGTGTCCATCATCTGATTTCTCAACAACTTGGCAACTTGATCTTTGGTATTCAAGATGGTGCAAGGACATCCAAATGACCTGAGAAAACCAATGAAAGGTTTCCTCTTGTGCCAAAGTTCATAAGGAGTCTTGCCACGAGTCTTAACTACTAAAACTCTGTTCTGCACATAGCAGGCAGTGTTGATTGCCTCGGCCCAGAAGGTGATACGTAGCTTAGAGTCAGACAGCATGGTTCTTGCAGCTTCAATCAGTGTCCTGTTTCTCCTCTCAGTAACACCATTTGGCTGAGGAGTCCTGGGAGCACTAAATTATCTTGTAATACCCTTTTCATCACAAAATGTATCAAGGATTTGGTTCTGAAATTCAGTTCCTTGATCACATCTTATGATTTTGACCTTGTGATCAGACTGATTCTCAATCTTTAAGATGAAATTCTTCAGAATCTCAAGAACTTTCCACTGGTTGCGTTGCTTGGAAACTTCCTTTCAATCCTCTTGTAGAACTTCTTGGCTCTGTGAGTGAGAAGAGCCATTTGCTGGACTATTTCCATGTATTCCAGATCATCTGGATGGATACTGTCCAGGTCTTCAAGAGTGAAAAGAGAGTTGCCACAACTTTCATCAGAAGACACAAAAGCTTGAGAAGAGCTTGTCTCTTGGAATGGGCTTCCTTAAGTGTAGTTCTCCCTTGGTGTCTCTGGGAAGGTGATGAAAGGACCCTTTGATGAATTGTCAGGGTAGCATAAGAGATGATGTTTAGGTTCTATGCTATCCCTTTCAACCACATGTAGGCTGAACCCATTTTATTGTTGGAGTTGCCAGATGAACCTTGCATGTTCATCTCCATCTGGTACCCACTAAGAATCGCATATAACTCTGTGAGAGTAAGAGTTTTAGATTTTTAGTTCTCTTGATCACCACACAGTAGTGTGTCCATTGCCTAGGAAGTGAGGACATGAACTTCCTTATAATGTCTCTGTTCTCAAGAGAAACTCCTCCATCCACTAGGGTATCCATAATCTTAACATACCTGAAATACTGCTGAGTCATGGTTTCACCTGTTTTGAAGGTGAAGTTTTCAAACTACTGCTTCAGGAGATCCTTCTTGTTCTCCTTGGCTTCAGAGGAACCCTCATACATTAGTTTTAGTGCATCCCACAACTGCTTGGCTGTTTTGCACTTCTTCAAACCTCTGTACATAGAGTTTGGAAGGGCAGTTTGAAAGGCTGTCATGATTTTTCTATCAATTTCTACTCTCTTCCTATCTTCATCAGAGTAGTTAGCCACATCTTTTGGGATCGTACCAGCACCAGTAGCAGAACGGGTGCTGGGTATCAAAAGTCCATTCTCAATAGACTCCCACATTCTTGAATCAAGAGACCTGATAAAACCTTCCATTCTCAAACACTAAGTGTCAAACTCATCAAGAGTGATCAGTGGGGACTTGTTCATGGTTCCAGTTTCCATATCAGTTTTGGAAATGGCTGCCATTTGAAAAGTTTAGTATTTGTGTGTGTGAGGGATCTTAAGATGGTGAGATCTTATATCAAGAGCTTGAATTGCTCTGATACCAAATGCAGGATCGTTGAAGGGTGTAAGTTACAACACAACAACACAAAGAGGAGATTAACTAAACTTTAATAAAATAGTAAACTGGATTAACCAAGTTGAGGCACTAAGAACACAAGTAATGCAAGAAGAGAACACAAAGAACACAAGTGTATGGTTTTCAAGAATGCAGTATATTGCTTTCTCTATGTTCTATTACAAGTGTTATAAAGCATAAGTGAAAGATACAAGAACATGAGATACTTATACTACATCCTATGGCCGGCTATTCTTTGAAAGCCAGCTGGATACAATTGACTAGACACAAACAAAATCAATTGTAGAGTCAAAACGCAGATTGCCTTTTAACTTGTGACTATGACATGCCATAGCTCACATCCTTATCTATTACAAAAAGATAAAGTAGATAAAGTAGAAAGTTACAGACTTCAGACCTCAATGTACAGTTACCAAAAGCATGGACCTTTTCACCAACTCATGTAAGTTGGTGACTTGCAGAGATGTAGTGGAAAGGTGTTCGGCTTAATGGAACAGTACATCAGATAAAGCATGTTACTAAAAGTCTTCGGAAGAAATCTGTCTACATGATCTTTAAGCTTCGGAAGACTTTTGTCTCTGAGGCTTTGGAAGACTTCATGTTTGGCTTCAAAAGATATTGGTCTTGGCTTCGGAAGATTTCACACTTAGACTATTTTCTGTTTCATGTGTGAAACTTCCTAAGCTTCTTCTTTGATGCACTTGTGCAGCATGCAAGATAGATTTAAGATGTTTAGGTTGCATCAGCCTCTTCATTAATCTCTACAGGGCCACACATCCTTGTCACTCTGTCTGCAGATCAAGCTGCTATCTACAAGACAGCAAGGATACCCATTGAAGATCTAACTCTTGATGATAAAGATTACAAGAAAATCAAGATTTATCTGAATTACTCTATCCTAACTCAAGCACTTAAGATAGATTTGCTAAAAAGATTGGAGAAGTATGGTACTGCCAAAGCTGTATGGGATGAACTGCAAATTATGTGTGAGGGAAGCAGTGAAGTTGTAGAAATTAATAAGGATAAGCTTGTTAATCAGTATGAAACATTTCATCACTCCAAGGGGGAGTCAATATCCAAACAACTACATAGATTTGTACAGTTGGTAAATGACTTGGAAATTATGGGAGTCACTTACAAGGTCAAGGAATTAAACAAGAAAATGCTGCACAGTCTTCTAGATACCTGGAAACAAAATGTGACAATGTTAAAGAACACTCTTAATCTTGAGAGTACAACTCTGGACATAATGATAGCCAAGATAGAAGCATTGGAATTAGATGAAAGAAGTAGAAACATGGGAGGACCCAAAGTGATTGAGGCATACAAATTTCCATCAGAATCTCATTCTTTGGAAAATGCCTTCATTACTGAGAAGGATGATTTCATCTCTTCAAGAGATCAACTGAATAACATAGGGTTCATTGCAACTCCATCAACTAACCATCCATCAACATCATCCCAAGCATCCAGAGTCACTGCTGCTCCTACAACCATTCCTGATGACTTAAGATCCAAAGAACAAAAGGCAACATACAATGCATTTGCTGCAAGCTTTGAAGCATATTTAGGAGGAAGACTCACATCAGCACATCTGATCTAGGAAGACTTAGAAGAAATTGATCCAGATGATGTAAAAGAAATGGATCTGCCATGGAAAATGGCCATGATTGTTATGTAGTAAAGAATTTTTCTATAAAAGGCAAAAAGATCAGCCTTTATGAAAATACAAAGCTTGGATATGATTAATCCAAAGTGAAATGCTTCAACTGTGGCATGGCTGGCCACTTCTCCAGAGAATGCAATGCCCCCAAAAGAAACAACTTTCAAAGTAATTCTCAAAGCCAGTCATCCTCACAATCAAACTCAAGCTTTCAATCCAATAATCATGAGCAGTAGTGTCATCATCCACACAACATCAATCATATCAAAATCCACCTCAAATACAAACCAAGCTCATGGAAGCAGTCAGTCATCTTCAAATGATCTCGTGATAAAGCAAGATGGAGTATGTGACTAGAGCATGTATGAAGAGGAAGTCAAGCCTCAATTTCAAAATCATGCACCTATGGCTCACATCAATGATGGTCTATCTCCAATGCCTGCTCAGGTAAAATCTAACATTTGTAGTGAAAAGTATTATTGAATTGCAAGGTTATAGAGAGCATAACCATAAATTTGCACATAAAATAAAGAAGAAAAGGTTAAGTCAGAGATGCTCAAGAGAGAAAAAAAGGATTTGAAATCAAAATAAAATCTCTCATCTCAGACATTGAAAAACTACATGGTGAAAAGTGCACTCTTGCAGCTGAGAATGAGCCACTGACTGAAAAGTTAGTTCAATCTAAAGCTGAACATACACTTACTGAAGTGAAACTGGAAAAGTTTCAACTATCTTCAGTTAAGCTGCAACATATGCTTGATTCTCAAAAGGATCAAAAGGACATGTCTGGGATAGTGTATAATTCATGTCATCCACCATATAATGACAACTACACTGTCATGCCTGAATCTGTCACACTCAATGAGGAAATTGAAACTAGAACTATCGCACCAAAATCTATAGTAAAACAAGTAACCAATCCTTAAAACAAACCTGATGTTTATATTGAAACCAATGAGGATAAATCAGATTAGGACACCCAATCAATATCAAAGTGTTCAGACAAGGCAGTGAGTGTCATCAAACCCACAAGCCCCATAAAGGAAATTGTTCCATTTATAAAACTCATACATTTTGTTTTAAAAGGTAAAAAGAGGTTTGTGAAGTTAGTGAAACCCACTACTGAAAGCAGTTCTGATAATGAGATTATATCTCCAAACAAATCACAAATCAGACAAGGTTTCACAGCAAAAGAAACAAAAGATCACTGAGTTCCACATGTAAAACTCTGTCAGACCCTCAATCATCAAAATTGAGACAAGGTGTGGGTTTTGACATATGCAACAAGGAACACGTTGATCAATTTGAGAAAGAGGTACAACAAGGGTTGAAGAAACAAAAACAGCCAAGACAATCTAACAAAAAGGCTGATTTTGATTCATCCCCTAAGCAAAAGAAAGTGGCTCAGCAGCAAATGAGAAAATCAGCTTAGTCTCATAAATCAAAATCTTATTCGAGCAACAAACAAATGTATTGTGACATTTGTGATATGTTTAATCATAAAACAGAAAGTGCTTTTACAATCAATATTGCTCTATCTGTGACATGAACAACCACTCAACCAAAAACCGTTATTTAAACAAATATTATTCAGTCTGTGATATGAACAATCACAACACATCTGATTGTTACTTCAATAAGAAGGGAGTAAGAATCGCTCAAAACAAGCCCATCTTAACAACATCATTAGACAAAACACAAGTCAGAAGTCATGTGCACACCAATCAATCTAGGACATCTAGATCACTCAATGAAAGGAGTAAAACAAAAGAAATATGGAAAAGTCAAAGAAACAACCATTACATTAATCAAAAGCCTGAATTTTCAAAACCTAAAATGATTTTTGAAAATCAAAAACAGTTTAAATTTCTTCAAAAGAATAGAGATCAAAGATTTCACTACTCATCTGACTCTTCTATTGATGTTGATGAGAAGACTCCAGCAAAATATCATAAGCAATCTCCAAGGTCACCTCCAAATAGATCATAATTTAGAGGAAAGTATCAAGAAGTCAGCATAATAGATAGGAACAGGAAACACAAGACCATCATGGCTTGGATCCACATTCTAATTAGTTCTTTTATGCATGTAGGATCATCCATATAGGTCCAATAACTTATGGTACGTGGACAATGGATGTTCTTAACACATAACATGTTGGACCTAAAGAACCAATGAGCCTGATCAGAAAAAACCTCTAAGTCCCACAGACATTACAACTGCTGAAGAAGATCACAACAGCTGAAGACATCAGCTGATCACAAAGTCTGAAGACAAGAACTGAAGACTACTACTGAAGACAAAGTCTAAAAGTAAAGTACTGAAGACAAAGTCTGAAGACAAGATGTGACAACCGGCAATTTCAGGTCAATACCCAACCTTGACTTGGTTATAATTACACCTGTAACACTTGATTTTCAATTTAAATTACATTATTGAAGTCGTTTTATGCATTGCAAACTTTCACGCATAACATTTCATGCATCGGTAATTCGGCGTAATTACCATTTTCACACGCGATACAATCGGCACACACGAACGTTGGTATTAATTAAATTATGTATGTGTCAATAAATACCATAAAGTGTTTTAAAGTATCTTAGATTCTAAATTAAATACATTGGAAAAGTTAAAGTTTAAGAAAAACCTTAACGCGTAATTGATATGTTACCCGAATAAAACGCGTGTAACGCAACTACTAGATAAATGATTTATTATTTACATATCATCAATATTAGAATGTATGATATTATATGATTTCTTATAATAATTTTTATGTATTTAAAAAAGTAAAGAGAAAAAAATATATATAAAAATCAAAAAATTTTTTTTTACCATAGTGAAACAAATACCAACCAAACACCCAACTACTCAAAAGTTGAAAATCAACCCATTTCTCCATCTCCTAGCCGATCACCACCACCCCCCCCCCTAATTTCCTCCTTTTCCCCATGAAAGCTTTCTCTTCTTGTGTTGACTTTGCATGAATTGAACTTTTTACTTTTTGGTGAAACCTCATTTGGAGATGTTAAAAATACATGTCCACCTTACTACTCTTGGTATCACTCATCCATCTTGTCTTGACCATGTTTTTGAAAGATTCACTTAAACTTTACAATATTAAGAGTTTAAAAGAGACCTTCACCTACACAATTCACCAACATCCATTCCTTTCACTCCTCTCTTCAAAAATTCGGCCAAACCACCATCACCGTCACTTCACCATTTCAAACATTAATTCTACAAATCTTGTGTGTTCAAGTACTTTTGTTTGAAGATCAAGTGATTTTTGAAGCTTCCAAGCATCGTACAACATCTTCTTCACCTTTTCTTGTTGGTTTTCTTAGTTCAAAGGATCAAACCTCCTTTTCCTTGCATTTCAAGACTACCATCTCTTCTCCTTGCTTGGTTAAGGTTAGCACCTTGTTTCTAATCTCCCATACATCACCATGAAGTGTTCATGTTCACTAACTCATCCCAAAAGTGCTCTACCAAAGTTTAAAAAAAGTAACAAGACATGTAAAACATTTTCTGGCAGATTCATGTTCTGTGTTTTCAAGACCATAAGTCGACCTAAACATGGTCAAATGAACCATTTTCTTGAGCCTAACATTAACTTTAGGATGTCTAGTTTCTACCCATCCAACCTTGAAATTTATAGATGAGTATAACCCTTCCAAAACGTACAAACAAATTAAAGTGCTGAACCTGAATTTTTGACAGAATAAATAAGGCAGAAAGAATGAGGCATAAGTTATGTTTAAAGAATAAAATGAAGATTTTCTTTCTTTGGTAACTTAGCTTAAGGTGTTAGGTTTAAAAGTAATATAGGCTCTATTTGTGAATGTAAGTTTTGACCTCTCAAAAAGGTAAATTCCATAGACATATACAGAAAAGTGCTGCACTGACATCTGTTGCTTCATGAACCATTTAGTGGCACTTAAACTTAGTTGTAGGATACAAGCTATACCTTTTTGGAATCCTAAGACATAGACCTAAATATGATAAAAGTATCAGATTTTATAAAAATCTTTTGTACCATGAAAAGGGGATGACAACCAGACCCAAAAATTCCCTTAATGCTGTCAAAAACCTATACTTAGATAAAAGTAAACTTTTAGAGATATTTGGTAAAAAAAAGGAAAACCCATACACATGGAAAGTATAATACCATTATACTTAATATAAAACACCTTCAATACATTATGTATCTTTAGGAAAATAAAGATGAAGACAAGAATCTAATAAAACATTTACGACTCGACGTGGCTAATTAGTCAAGTGACATTTTCAAAACTAGCTTTGAGGATGAGTTATGCATGACCATCTAGGGTTAGTAATCATGACCTCATGAATATATCATGATTTTGTTTAGGAGATTCCTAGACCAATCGTACATACAGACTATTGCTAGTATTCACGCGTGCAATTGAGGTGAGTTTCACGACCCCATTTTACTTATTTTCCTTTGGGGGAGATTACATGAAAATTACTATTTTCCTGGACACATTTACTTGTTAATGATTTCACATGTTATATAAGTTGTTTACTTACCATATAAAGTCCCTATTTATCGAACCGTTAGTTTATTTCCCAAAGCGAGGTAATCATGGATGGTACTATTGGGTTTGACTACCCCCACCCGGGTTAATTACCCTAACCTTGACTGGAGCTCTAAAGGGGTGCATTGTTAGCCTGTTCACACTCATGCTTACGGTAGGCATGGGTAGGGGCAATTTATTATAGTTACAGTCTAGCTTCAGTTGAGGTGCTTATATAATTTGTAGCATTATATGTACAACAATCAAATCATAAAAAGTATTGTGGTCCCTTAAGCTAGTTACTATTACTTAAAACATGTGAACTCATCAACATTATGTTGACATTTTCATGCATGTTTTCTCACAAAGTTGAAAGATGCAACAAGTTAAGCTAGCATGGATCACTTCAGGTTTAGGGCCATTCATGCTATTTGGGACATTCATTTTCATATATGTCATGTTTTGAAAACAATGTACCCTATTACCATTGCTTCCGCAAATTTAACTCTGAACAATGATATACCTTAAACTTATTTTGAGACATATGTTTTACAAAACCATGTAGTGGTCGATCAGTGACTATGAAATCATGACGTTCTCGCCCCGCGGGATACCGCCGTGGTTTGGGGGTGTGACAGATTTGTATCAAAGCCATTGGTTATAGGGAATTAGGTTGCATTTAGGGGACCTAGACTATAACTACAGTTCATCACATGTTTTTTTAACGATTTATACACTAACTTAACTTATATCAATTGTACTTGTGCATTGCCGTGTCATAGATATGTCTTCAGCATTGATGCCGATCTACGTTTTCAATTCGGATGAGGAGTACAAGCCCATGTCTCCGACCTCTTCCGCAGGATCCACGTCTGTCCTCCCAACTCTGATTCCTCGTGCCTTGATTCAGTCGAGTGATGCCACTGAGACCGAGATCCCCGCACCACCTGCTATCATGGTCACCGAACCCATTCCTAACCCTACAAATGACACCGCAGAGGCATTACCTATGACCCGGTTCTCCGAGCTACCACCCCCTCCTCCGGGCACGTATTGGTGGTGTCTACCCCCGAGATTCATGCCGAGCTTCCAGAGGAGCTCATCCCGGGGATCGTACGTATCATCGGCCCACAACTGCAGATGGTCGTCCCACTGACCATGTCCCATATCTTTGTTGAGCCATCCCGGGGATCTGCCCCTATGACTGTTGATCCCCGACAAGCCGACCCCAGTCCCGAGACCACAGATCCCACCTCCCAGCCCGCTGACACCAAGGTAGTTGACCTAGACTCGGAGTCCACTGACCCAGCCTCCCAGCCAGCCGATACAGACCCGGTCGACTCCGACCCGCCGACTCCGACCCGGCCGACTCCGACCGGCCGACTCCGACCCGGCCGACTCCGACCCGCCGACTCCGACCCGGCCAACTCCGACCCGGCCGACTCTGATTCGGGCGACATCGACCCAATCTACCTAGAGTCCTCCGAGGCCATTCCCTCGCCCAGACCCCACCTCTCACCTTGCTGATCCAGTTACTCAACCCATTGACCCGGTCCTCCTCAGCCCTCTGATCCGACTCCGCTAGCAGACCCCGATCCCCTCCACCTCGTCCCTGAGCCTACTGACCCCTCCCGGTAGCTGCTGGCCCCGAGCCGATGACTACAGACACCCACCGTATCCTTGGTCCGGGTGTACCACCGCCCTCTTACCATCACTATCGGACTCACACTGGGGGTGCCCTTCTTGCACATACTCCTAGGAAGAGGGTTCATGTTCTGATCCGTCCTGCCACACCCATTCGAGACTGTATTGCTGAGCCCGAGCCTGCGCCCAAAAGGCGTAGACTCGACAACCGTCGGTGGAGGTGGATGCCTAGCCGACCAAACGAGTGGAGAGGCATCGAGGGTATTCCCTCCACTTTCGAGGTAGGCGAGTCGTCGCGTACCCCGCACCAGATTCCTCTCACTCAGGAGCCTATGGAGCTCACCGCGCCTCTTCTCGTGGCACGATCCGAGAGGCATGATCAGCAGCTTCATGAGCTACGTACTGAACTCATGGAAGTTCAGGAGAATTTTGACAGGGAGGACGTGAAGATCCGATTACTAGAGATCAAGGAGGATAGATACCTTGATGATCAGGCGTTACATACAATGCATGATCGACTTACCAGGGTAGAGGAGGACATGTCAACCATGACGCAAAGAGTGGAAGCGGCAGAGCAAAGAGTTACCCTAGCAGATCAGCGATTAGCTGTGGCTGAGGAAAGAGTGAGGGTGATGGAAGAGCGCCTCGAGTCCACTATGGCATTAGCAGCCGTGTGCATGCTCATGGCCATGGCGGCGGTGCAGACAGGAGCATTCACACGTTTATCCCGTTGATTGCCTATCGTGAGCGGGCTGTGCTCACGTAATATTGGATATTAACTTGTTGTATGAGTATGTACTCCGGAAATACTTTGTAATTCGTACAAATTATTATCAAGTTATGTTATCTTTTAAATATTGTGTGGTTGCTTGGTTGATATGATTGTTTACTTTTGGTGCACATGTGTTTGGCATTATTACATGTTGTCTTATCTTGCGTATCATTATGATTTGAAGAAACATGCCACCACGAAGGAGAAACGTCAGAACCAATGTGCGAAGCGGTACTCCCATGACAGCAGAGCTATAGAACAGCTTGGGGCGCAATGAGTAGCGGATGCAATCGCACATCACGAGACGAATCGTAGCGCCGGAGGATCTGAAGTAAATGGAGGCCATGCCAGTGGCGCAGGAGATATTTTAATGTCTGGCATAGCTAAAGACCTGCAATACACAGGTCATTACTAATGTTTAATTATTACTAATATGATTAAACCTACAACAGGATCTGATACAAACCACAAAGGTTGCTCCTACAAGACGTTTCTGAACTGTAAGCCGTTTAACTTTCGTGGTAATGAAGGAGCTGTTGGTGGTCCACTGGATAGAAAAGATGGAGTCCGTTCAGCGAATCAGTAACTGTGCCGAGGAGAATAAGACGAAATTCGCCACTTGTACCTTTGAAGGTCAAGCTCTCACTTGGTGGAATGCTCATGCCCAAACTTTGGGTATTGATGCTGCCTATCAAATCACTTGGGATGAGTTGAAACAAATGCTGACTGATGAATATTGCCCCTGAAATGAATTGCAAAAACTTGAGATTAAATTCTGGAACCACACTATGAAGGGTGCAGAAGTTACAAGCTACACCACCCGATTCCATGACTTTGCTCGTCTATGCCCTCACATGGTTAACCCATAGTTCAAGCGTGTGGAAAGGTACATTTGGGGCCTTACACCCCAAATCCAGAGCATGGTCACCTCATCCAAGCCAACCAGCATCCAAGAGGCTATCAGGATTGCCCACGACCTGATTGATCAAGCTGTACGTCAGGGAGTGTTGGTGAAGAAGACGGTCGTGTAGAAGAACTATGACAACAAAAGGAAATGGGACAACAATCATGGTCGAAATGCCCCGCATCAAAACCAAAAAAAACAAGTGGTTGTCAGGGTTTCACACTGCTGGCCCATCTGAAAAGAAGGCAAAACGTGGGTATGATGGAAACCTACCTAAGTGCAATAAGTGTAACTTTCACCACCTAGGTGCATGTGGAGACTCAATGTGCCAGAAGTGCAAACGTTTTGGCCATGCAACTAAGGACTATCGAAAGCCCGACACTACTCCTGAAACAGGAAACCATCGTGCGTGCTTCGAATGTCGTGTTACGGGGCATTTTCGCAAGGATTGTCCGAACTTGAACCAAACTGGTGGAAATAACGCATGTGGTCGAGCTTTTGTGATCGGAGCTGGCGAAGCTCGACAGGACCCGAACATTGTTACAGGTACATTCCTTGTAAATAATCTCTATGCATCAATCCTATTCAATACGGGTGCTGATAGGAGTTTTATGTCTAGCGAATTTAGTCTATTGATTGAAATTACTCCTACCCATTTGACTTCTAAATATACAATAGAGTTAGCTGATGGTAAGTTGATCGAAACCGACAAAATCATACAAGGATGCACTCTCAGTTTGGCAGATCACACGTTCAATATAGATTTGCTACCTATAACCCTAGGGAGTTTCGACATCGTTATTGGCATGATTGGTTATCGGAAAACCGAGCGGAAATCGTTTGTCGTGAGAAGATCGTTCGCATTCCACTTCGAGTGGGGAGACATATCAATTCAAGGAGAAAAATATGGTACGTGTTACAGATCATTTCATGTATGAAGGCTCGGAAGTACTTACGAAAGGGCTATCATGCAATCTTGGCGCACGTAGTGGAGAAGCGAACCGAAGAGAAAAGAATCGAGGATATACCCATCGTGCGAGACTATCCGGAAGTCTTTCCTGAGGACTTACCGGGAATTCCACCGCAAAGACAGGTCGAATTTCGATTGACCTGGTACCTGGAGCTGCTCCAGTAGCACGATCCCCATACGGACTAGCACCATCGGAGATGCAAGGTTTGTCTAATCAATTACAAGAGTTGTTATAAAGGATTCATAAGACCAAGTTTCTCACCCTGGGGAGCCCCAGTTTTATTTGTTAAGAAGAAAGATGGATCTTTTCGAATGTGCATCGATTACCGGGAGTTAAACAACTCACCATTAAGAACTGGTACCCTCTCCCTCGAATTGACGACTTATTTGACCAACTTCAAGGATCTAGTTACTACTCGAAGATTGACTTACATTCTGGATATCACCAATTACGAATTCAAGAGGAAGACATTCCCAAGACCGCATTCGAACTCATTATGGTCACTACGAGTTCATGGTTATGCCATTTGGGTTAACCAATGCACCAGTTGTATTCATGAACCTCATGAATAGAGTGTGCAAACCCTACTTGGATAAATTCGTGATCGTCTTCATCGATGACATCTTGATATATTCACGAACCAAGGATGAGCACGAACAACATTTAAGGTTAATCTTGGAGCTACTCAAGAACGAGAAATTATACACAAAATTCTCAAAATGCGACTTCTGGATCCGAGAAGTGCAATTTCTCGGGCACGTGGTTAACGATAAGGGAATACATGTTGACCCATCCAATATAGAAGCCATTAAAAACTGGGAAGCACCTAAGACTCCGACCAAAGTGCGACAATTCCTAGGTTTTGCAAGCTATTACCGACGCTTTATTGAAAATTTCTCCAAAATAGCCCAACCACTGACAACCCTGACTCAGAAAGACAAGAAGTTTGATTGGGGTGATAAGAAGGAAGCAGTGTTTCAATTATTAAAGCAAAAACTGTGTTGTGCGCCGATTCTGTCTCTACAACAATCAAATCATAAAAAGTATTGTGGTCCCATACGCTAGTTACTATTACTTAAAACCTGTGAACTCACCAACATTATGTTGACATTTTTCATGCATGTTTTCTCAAAAAGTTGAAAGATGCAACAAGTTAAGCTAGCATGGATCACTTCAGGTTTAGGGCCATTCATGTTGTTTGGGACATTCATTTTCATATATGTCATGTTTTGAAAACAATGTACCCTATTACCATTGCTTCCGCAAATTTAACTCTGAAAATGATATACCTTAAACTTATTTTGAGACATATGTTTTACAAAACCATGTAGTGGTCGATCAGTGACTATGAAATCATGACGTTCGTGCCCTGCGGGATACCACCGTGGTTTGGGTGGTTTGGGGGTGTGACACAAGAACTGAAGACTACTATTGAAGACAAAGTCTGAAAGTAAAGTACTGAAGACAAAGTCTGAAGCTATCAGCTAAAGACGAAGTCTGAAAGTAAAAGTCTGAAGAACAAAGTCCGAAGAACAAAGACTGAAGACCAAAGTGATTAGTAGTTGTCACAACAGCTGAAGTTATCAACTTCAGTAGTTGTGATGGTTTCCTTTCGGTACTTGTAATTTACTTTTTAGTAGTTATAGTTTCAGTAGTTTAGTTTCAGTAGTTTTATGTTTCTTGTACTTAGCATTCTCTGAGATGTAATCAGTAGTTGAGAACATTCTCAGTAGTTTGCATAGTTTCAGTAGTTTGAATAATTCTGTTAGATGTCACTATCAAGTGACATCAGCAGACGTCACATATCCTATATAAGGAATGTTGACCTAATTGTAAAGTGTGAGTTTGAGCCACCACGAAAGCATATGAATGAAATATCTCTTTTGCAGAATACTCTTTTTCTATAACCATTTACTGTTACATTGAATATCAATTGTGTTCTTTTGAATTGTTTAATTCGTTGTTTGAATTTCCGCTGCTATACTCTCTAATCAATCAAACTTAGATCACTGATCCTAACAAATGGTATCAGAGCAAGGTTAATCATTGATCGATCTAACAATTGATCATTGAAACTACTATTCGATATCTACGCTTGATTGAATTAGCATATTTGCAAGAATTGGTTATAGATCTGCTACTTTCGTTTATCTGCTTTGAGTTTTCTCTTGGTTCATTTTGAGTTCGTTGTGTTTTGCACTAAATCAGTTAAAACTGAATTGAATTTGGTTGAATCTGAGAATGACTACTCCTTCTAATGACCCTCACAATACCGGTTCGTCAACCAGCCTCCGATGCTGGTTAGGACCGAGTATAACATATGGCAACGAAGAATGCTTCATCACCTGTCTGTTAACAGTTCAGGTTGTTGGATATCTGTGGTACATGGTCCACACAAGCCTATGGTGAACAATCCGGAAACCAACCAAATGGTTCCGAAGAAGAAGGAACAATACTCAGATGAGGATCGAAAACTATTTGAGATTGATGCTAAAGTGCATGGAATTCTGGCCATGGCACTGTCGAATGAAATCTATTCTGGGCTTATGCATCATGAAACTGCTCATGACCTCTGGAATGCATTGAAGGAACAATTTGGTGGAACAGATGAGGTCTTAGCAAACAACAGAGAAATCCTTGCCCAACAATATAAGACATTCTCTCATAGGAAGGGTGAGTCACTCACTCAACAGTTTGAGCGTCTTTTCATGTTTGATATCTGAGCTAAAAATGGTCAAACATGAATACACTAATAGTCAGATGAACAACAGATTCCTCAGATCATTGCCTGAGAGATGGGACACATATACCATTGTCTTACGCTCCAGTGCAAATCTGGATAGTCTATCTCTCACCCAACTCCATGCAAAACTGCTTACATTTGAAAGAGAGATAGAGCAGAAAAGGAAACTGGCATCATCAGGAAAGCTCACTAATGACTTTGTACCAGGGAACACTGCCTTGGTTGGTCATGAGTCAGAATGCTGCACCAGAAAGCAATTATGGTGAGCATATAGATTTCTCTTCAAACGGTTCAGATCATGCATTTGTTAGTGTTGACAGTCAGTCAGGCTGTAATAGTCACAATTTGTGTTTCATTATGGATGATTTAAAGGGTATTGCTGATGATGACTTAGAAGAGATAGATATTCTGAGACAAATGGCCTTGATTAATATATATCTCAAGTTCTACAAGAGACTGGCAGGAAATTTCCAGGACTCTCTGGCAAAACCAAAGTTGTTTTGACAAGAGTAAGTTGAGGTGTCACAAATGCCACAGGCTTGGACACTTTACAAGAGAGTGTAGATCATCTGGATCTAACTCCTCTGCATCCTTTGTGACTTTTCCAAGCAATAGTCCACAAACCATAGGGCAACATCCTGTTAGTTCTGGTCATCATTCACAACCTATATCTCCTGCATATTTTGTCCCTCAGGGTCCAATGTCATATCCATATCCTGCTATTACATGCCACACCCAAATCCGGTTCAAGTTCCTAATGCACAACAACCTCAAGCCCTACCTGAGCCTCTACCATCTCAATCATCTCAATCACAACCTCATCACAGCTTCTTCACCCCTGGTATTCTTGACTGGAGCAGTTTACCAGATGATCTCTCTGGTAATGAGCATTATTTGCTGGTGATGGTCAACATGGTGGTGAACATCCTTTTGGGAATCTAGCTCTCATGGCCCTAGAATCTACTGATAGTTCATGCTCCAGTGCATCTTCATCACAGGTAACCCAGGTATCCTCTGAGGCTAAGGCCAAGCTATGTTCTGAATCTTGCATAGCTGCATTTATCTCTATTAGAGAGGCAAATGTAGCTTTAATAAATCAAAATCTAGAGCTTGAGCAAACCCTTTCCAAAAGAAAAGCTGAATATGAGTCTGTCCTTAAGGATAAAGATGATGAGATTTTATAAGCTTAATGTCAATTAAATGATGAAAAGGCCAAGCTAGAGGTCATTCTTGAGAACCATAGAGATCTCAAAGAAAAACTTGCAGTTACCCAAGTTGAGTGTGACTGCTGGGTATCATCCTGCAAGGGATTTGAAATGCTGCTCAGCAAGCAATCTGCTTCGAATGTGAAGTTTGGAATAGGTTACAACCACATTGCACCACCTACAGATTTTACTCCAAAACTAATTGTAAAATCTAAAGGTGAAAGTAATTTCCAAACCACATCATCATGTGCATCATCCTCAAGTGATCACCTCAAATCACAAGATGAAATCAGTGTTGATACCTCAGCACCTCAATTGGCTAATAGGTTAATACTGATAAGCACATGAAGCTGAGTACTTCAGATGTTGTCCCTCAAAGTACCTCAAGTACTGAAGGGCAAGTCACAACATCTGGAAAGCATTTCAAATCAGCTGAAATAAAAGGATTAACAACTGCTGATAGAGGACAGCTGAAGAACAAGTCTTCATTTGTTACAGATCCTTCAGTACTAAACACAAGTACTGAAAGGAGGAAAGTACTAAAGAGCACACCTTCAGTAGTTTCCACATCAGCAGTTGATCAATCCAAGATGAAGAATAAGCCATATGAAATATATGGTAAATTCAATCATCTTTCTGATGAATGTTGGTACAGAAAGGATTCCAAACTCAACAGAGATAAGCTCATTAAAATCCAGATGGATGAAATGAAAAATGAGTTTGAGACTAAGTTTGTACTATAGTCATCCCTTTGTGATAAACCTAAGCCTTCAACCAAATCCAAAAAGAAGGATAGGGTTTATCATAAAATAACTGATAGTGCTCCTCATGATAAACATCAGACTAAGTCTGTGACTTTTAAGGAGGAAATGGTGGGTCATAGGAACTCATCAAACACAAGTACTGATATGTAATAAGAGCTGAAAGCTTTAGCTACAAATCAGACACAACTAGTTATGATGGCTTAGCATTTGTTGGGGAGAGTTAACCAACTAGATACACTTGTGATCAAACCACTGAAAAGGCATTCCAAGCCCAAATCCAAGGAATTTATTTCAGCACAATCTTCTTCTTCATCAGCTGTTAATCATAAGAAACAAGTTATGGTTAATGCAGGGTTCTTCAGCATGCCAAAGGAGCATCTGGTATGTAGACAGTGGAGGATCTATGCATATGACTGGAAGCAATTCTCTTCTTAATAACTACTCTCAAGGAAAGAAGGGATTTGTTTCATTTGGAAATGATGCCAAGGGTTACATCATCGGGAAAGGATATGTGTCTAATGGACAAATCAGGTTTGATGATGTTAATCATGTGGAGAATCTCAAGTATAATCTGCTGAGTGTCACTCAGATGTGTGATAAAGGGCGTGTTGCATTTTTCACAAGCCAAAACTGTAGGATTCTGTCTTCCCAAGTTCTGAGGCTAATTGACAAGGTATTGGATGAACATACTCTCCTGAAGGCCAACAGGATTGGAAGAGTGTATGCCTTGGATTTGACAAAGAAAATTGATTTGAAGGGTCATCCTTGCCTATTCTCCAAAGCCTCTCCTCAGGAATCTAAACTGTGGCATAGAAGGCTGGGTCATGTTAATCTCAAAAACATGAATCAGCTCATCCACAATAGTTCAGTGAGAGGTCTACCAATAAAGGAGTTCCACTATGATGAAACCTGCACTGCTTGTTTGAAAAGAAAACAACACAAAGTCTCATTCCCTCCTATTGAAGAACCTAAGTCCACTGCCTGCTTGCAATTACTACACATGGATCTATTTGGTCCTGTGAGAGTGATGAGCATGGCAAAGAAGCAATACTGTTTGGTAATTGTGGATGATTACTCCAGATTTGTATGGACTTTCTTCTTGCATTCAAAGGATGAGGTTGCTCAGACGATTATAAACTTTGTGTTGTATGTTGAGAAGCAGTATTCCCTATCAGTCAAGTGTATAAGGAGTGATAATGGAACTGAATTCAGAAACCATACACTTGATGATTTTTTTTCTATCAAAAGGAATCAAGAGGCAGTTTAGCATCCCAAGGACTCCAGAACAAAATGGAGTAGTGGAGAGAAAGAACAGGACCCTAATTGAAGTTGCAAGGTCTATGTTGGCTGACTCTGGTTTGCCATTGACCTTTTGGGCTGAAGCTGTTAACACAGCTTGCTATGTGCAGAATAGAGTATTAGTAAATCAGAGGTTGATGAAGACTCCATATGAACTTCTACATCATTGGCTCCTCTAATTTCATTCTTCAAAGCCTTTGGGTGTCCTTGTTTCATTCTAACACAAAGGATCAACTCCACAAATTTGATCCTAAGGTGGATGCAGGGTATTTTGTAGGTTATTCATCCACATGCAAGGCTTACAGAGTCTTCAACTACAGAACAAAGTTAGTTGAACAAACTTTGCATGTGAAATTCAATCAATCTCCTAAGATAAAATTCCACAAAACCCTGTGGAGTTGTTTGATCAGGACATACTGCAATATTTCCTTATCAACCTCCAGCTGTTGCACATCTTGTGGATAAATCATCTTCTGCAGCAAGTCTTCCACCTGGTGGTACTGAAGATGATGATGATATCAGTACTCACCTTTTCAAGTTTAGTGACCAACTGCCTGAGTCCACTAAACTTGATGTTCCTGTAGCTTCAGCAGCTCCATCCATAACAAATGTTGATGAGATTTCTGACTCCTCTACATCATTTGATTTGCCATCTCATACTTGGTTTCCAGAGTCTGGATAAAGATCTGCTGCTGCTGAACCTGCTACAAACACTTGCACTGATCTTATAGTGTACCAAGAGTTGAAGAATCACCCATGTCTCAAATCATTGGTGATCTCAATGCTGGTGTCTCAACTAGAATTCAATTGTCCAACTTTTGCTTCTATGCTCTCTTCATCAGTCAGCTAGAGCCAAAGAACTATCATGTTTCTTTAAGAGACAATGGATGGGTTGAAGCCATGTAGCTTGAGCTACTTCAGTTCAAAAAGCAGCAAGTGTGGGAACTGGTTCCTTTACCCCCAGGTAAGTATGCAATAGGTACTAAATGGGTGTTTAGGAATAAAACTGATGAAAATGGCTTATTGTCAAGAACAAGGCTAGACTGGTTGTACAAGGGTTTTCACAAGAAGAAGGTATTGATTATGATGAAACCTTTGCCCCTGTAGCCATACTAGAGGCAATAAGATTGTTCTTAGCCTATGTTGCATTCCACAATCTTAAAGTTTTTCAAATGGATGTCAAAATTGCATTTTTATATGGTAAAATAAAAGAAGAGGTTTATGTGTGTCAACCACCAGGTTTTGAGGACAATAAACATCCTGATTGGGTGTATAAACTTGATAAGGCTCTTTGTGGGTTGAAGCAAGCTCCTAGAGCCTGGTATGAAACACTTTCAAATTTTCTACTTAACAATAATTTCACTAGAGGTTCCATAGATAAAACTTTGTTTATTAAGAAGGTGGATCAGCATAAGCTACTTGTTCAAATATATGTTGATGATATTATTTTTGCATCCTCTGATCACCAGTTGTGTGATGATTTTACAAGTTTAATGAAACAAAAGTTTGAAATGAGTGCAATGGGAGAATTACAGTTCTTTCTAGGCTTGCAAATCAAACAAAAGGCTGATGGAACTTTTATTCATCAGTCAAAATATACAAAAGATCTTTTGAATAAGTTTGATTTACAAAACTGTAAGCTCTGTTCTACTCCCATGTGCAATACCACACAACTGGATGCAGATGAGAGAGGTAAAGCTGTTGATGAAACACTTTACAGATGTATGATTGGGTCCTTGATGTACTTAACAACTTCTAGACCAGATATTATGTTTGCAACGTGTGTTTGTGCTAGATTTCAGGCTGCTCCTAAACAGTCTCATTTGATTACAATCAGGAGGATCTTTAGATATGTGCAAGGTACACAATCTCCAGGTCTTTGGTATTCCACTGGACACTCATGCAAATTAGTTGCTTTTTTGATAGTGACTATGCAGGGTGTAAGTTAACCAGAAAGTCAACTTCGGATGTCAATTTCTAACTGTTTGATTTCTTGGAAGAGTAAGAAACAAACATTTGTTGCTACATCCACTGCTGAAGCAAAGTACATTGCTGCTGCAAGTTGTACATCTCAGGTACTCTGGCTTCAAAACCAATTATTGGATTATGGCACTACAGAGACTAAGACTCTATTATTAATGGATAGTGCTTCAGCTCTATGCATTGTCAAGAATCCAGTCCAGCACTCTAGGACCAAACATATAGAGATCAGACACCATTTTATTAGGGATTGTTTTGAAAAAGGTCTGATTGATCCAAAGTTTGTGCCTAGTGCTGATGAGCTTGCAGATATATTTACTAAGCCTTTGGATAGTTCAACTTTCCAAAACCTTGTGTTAAGGTTTGGTATGCTGCAGCTAGAATAAGTGATAACTACTGATGATCTCAGTAAACAAGTACTGATGATCATTAGTAAACATGTCACAAATATGTACTAATTCTGTTAAACGAAACTGATGCAGTTACAACTACTGATGTAGTTATAACTCCTGATGTCAGTAAAAATAGATAAGTACTGATGTCCAATGAAAGAACTGAAATCAGCTAAAAAGTCTAATGAGTAAGTGTTGAGGACAGTATGCAACGGTTGAAAAGCTAAGAAATGGCGAAAACTACTGATGAGAATTTTCACTTCACTCGTTTCCACAAACTGCTGTTTCACTCTAAACAGCTGATGACAAAACCATGTCTTCGGTAGTTTCACAACTACTGATGACTAATACCAAGTTCTCAGTTCTTTACAACAGCTGAAGACAAAACCAAGGTTTTCAGTAGTTTCACAACTACTGATGACTAAAACCAAGTCTTCAGTTGTTTTCAAACGTCTGATAGTTAAAACCACGTCTTCAGTTGTTTTCATAAGAACTGATGCCACCACCAACACTTTCAGTCGTTTTCTTTTCAGCCTTTTCTTACCTATAAATACCTGCACTTATAGACAAACGTTTCATTAGCCGTTTTCAAACCTCTCTCTCTCAACAATGGCGACCATGAAACTCAAACCCCGACACAACTGTGTTGCCTACCTTTCGAAATCGGCCTTCTGGAACAAGTTTGACACTGCCATCGATCTTATGGTGGATTCCCCATACTGAACAACCTTTCTTTTGAATCCTACCATATATCCTGACTCCTTATCCCAGTTCTGGACCAACGTCTATGTAATAACTGGTAAGAATGATAGAGAAATCACTCTCCAGTCATTGGTGAACCAGAAACAGGTGCTCATCACCCCCGACATCATTCGCAAAACCCTAAATTTGCATGATGGCACCTATCCTAAAGAATACCCGAAAGGCACCACTGATATGTCTTTTATCCATAACGGGTATGAAGGCGACTTAAGTGCTACAACCATACTTAAAAAGCACTTCAATGATGCTGAACGACTTATCTTTCATATGGTGAATGTTTGCCTTGCATCAAAGACATCTTCTTGGGATCAGATGTCTTCCCGATGGCAACAGGTATTGTTCTCTATCCTTGAACGCCAAAATCTAAATTTTTCGGATATAGTGTTCCTGGAACTAAAGGATCTGGCTCAGAAACCTGCGGCAAATAGATGGATACTTTATCCCAGGTTTCTGATGGCCATAATTTTGAATCAATTACAATCTGATGGCCTTGTTGGTCTTGGAGTCCCTGCTCCAGCTGTTTTAGCTGAGGTATACTCCCGACATAACTCAGACCCTGCTCTTAAAGGGGCTACCCGGATGCTAAAACCCAAGCAGAGGGAACCCACTGCCTCCACTTCCATATCCAAAGTCCCCACCAAACCCAAATCCAAAAAGCCCAAATAGGCTACTCAGGGAGATGAGTCCCCTGAGGATGCCCCTGTACCACAAACGCAGGAAATACATACCGGTTATAACTCCCCAGTTATGTCCAAGACTCAACCTGCTGAAGCCGCACAGGTATCCTCTCAACAGGATCCTGTTGCAACCACAATTGGGGATCCCACATTTCTGGAACCTCTCTCAATTGACAGGGTTACCATTGAAGAGCACCTCTCTCCCCGGGTGCATTCTGCTTCAGACCAATCTCCACATGCAACCGCCCCTCAAAGCCCAACACTGATCGTTGCTAAAGTGCTGAGTCAGTTGCATTCCTCACCCCCTCCCCAGAAACCACTTATCACTGGGAATACATCAACTATTGAGGGGGAGGACCAAAATGCTTTTCATAACCCACAGCACAGGGGTTACAATGTTCACTCTCCAAGTGTAGAAACGGAGAATGGAACATCTGGGAAGGCTGCCACTTCTATGATTCAGCAAATGATCAGGATGAAGTTCGTAACATCCATAAGACCTTACCAGAGGCAACTGCCAATGAAGGACACAGTCCTGAGGCAGGAAGTCCCCAGTACCAAGAACAAGGGGCACATGCTTTTACTGATCTACACTCAGCGCATGTACATCCTGATTCCATCAGGAGGTCAGGTGATTCAGCACAAACTGATGATGACCTGGGCTTTTTCTATGATGTATTAGCCCATAAACCATCCTTGAGACTGAGGTGAGCAGACTCAAAGAGTTGTTAGCCAAAATATCTCAGGATCAAAGTCCATCTACCTCACAAACCCCACAGATGGCACCTTCAATTGAAGGTTCCCCAAACACTAAGCCAATACACATAACTGAGCCACCAGCCACTGCTTTTGGCACCACCTCTCAGGGACAGAACCCCTCTGAGTAGATGGTTGCTATCTTTCATGACTCCTTACCTTTCATCAGTCCCATCATCACTGACATAGTGCATAAAGCCATTGATGAGAGGATATCCTCAAATCTATAAACCCTCATTGATGATGCTGTTCACAAATCTCTTTCTGCCTTTCAAACCCCTGATTCCAATGCAACCAAAAAGGGGTAGACTTCCAAGTCTAAGGCAGTGAAAGAAAAGAAAAGAAAAAGAGTTGATGATGACAAAGAACCTACAAAAGAGAAGGAGGTGGAGAAAGAACTGATCTCAGAACAGCTGATCACATATAAAAGAAAGAAACGTGCTGAGTCAAAAGCTGATGAAGATAAATCCTTAGAAGATCTTGTCAAAGATGCTGATGAAGCTCACAGCAGATCCATGGATAAAATTATAGATCAGCTCTTTCGACAAGGTCATGACATAGCTAACTAGACACTGAAATCAGAAGGCTGGAAATAGAAGAAATTCAAGCTAGATGGGCCGGTATAGTGTGTTGAAAGGGAAAGATTGGAGATAATGATCAGATTCATTGCCAAATACCTTCGAAGATCATTTATAGAGATAAAGGTCTGGTCCAGAGACAGTTAACTGGAGATAACTAAGAAGATCTACTTTGCTGGAGGCTATAATAAGGGGTTGAAATTGAGCACTAGATGAAACGGTGCGGGAAGAGAACTGAAATGGCAAAGCTCTCCAAAGCCAAACTCACCACCATAATGCTAAGTTAGTCTTCTCACACTCCCACTCAAACACAATCCTTATCTCTAAAATCTCCCAAATCTATCCCTAAACCAAAGCCCCCACAACTCGACCCACAAAACAATCCCTTACCCCAAAAAAACCACCTCAAACCTTACGCAGTGATGCACCAGAAGAGGAGAAGGGTGTTGATAGGATCTCAGCATCTAGTTTGATCGATTCGAATGATTTCAGCAGCGGAATAGAGTACCAACTAGCATAATTCGAGCAAGAATACCAAAGATATAGCAATGAACAGAATCAGTTATAGAGAGAGAAGTTTCTGCAAAAGGAATATTTCATTCAATCACACGCTTTGGCATGGCTTTCGCAAAATTACAATTTAGGTCATTCTTCCTTATATAAGGAAAGATGATGTAGGCTGATGTCACTTGATAGTGACATCTAACCGTTATTTAACAAACTACTGAAACACTAAAACTACTGAAGATGTCAAGCAGCTAACATCTTCTTACAAGAAGCTAAGTGTTTACTTTTTACAAAACTACTGAAAGAAAAAAACATAAAACTACTCATAAACACAACTACTGAAGAAGTACTCTTCAGCTGTTGTGACAAACTTAAAACTTCAGCACTTGGTCTTCAGACATGAACATCAGACGTTTCATCAGCTGATGACTTTGTAGATGTCATCAGCTGATGTCTTCAGTCTTTGTCTTCAGACTTTGTACATCAGTTGTTGATCTTCAGCACTTGTGGACTCTTCAGCTGTGAACTTCAGTACTTTGGTCTTCAGCTTCAGCACTTGTATTCTTCAGCTGTTGACTTCAATACTTTGGTCTTCAGCTTCAGCACTTGTGTTCTTCAGCTGTTGAGCTTAGCACTTTAGTCTTCAGCTGTGGAAGTCTTCAGTACTTGATCTTCAGCTGTTGAAGTCCTTAGCACTTGTCGAACTGCTGATGAAGCCTTCAGCAGGTTGTGATATCATGTGGGACTTAGAGGTTTTCTGATCTTGGCTCATTGGTTCTTTTGGTCCAACAAACTCCCCCTGAACCAATACAGCCAAAACCTCTAATGATTATTTTCCCACTTATTGTTGGCAGAATGGTTGGTATTTTTCCTTCTTGATCAGTTGAGAAGATGACCCATATAAGCACTGGCCTGGGAATGAGTCTCTGATGATTTTGTTGGCAATGTATGGATGGGAGCTCTGTATTGGGGAATTGGACACTGAGCTGTTCCCCATCCATGAGACTCACTTCCCAACTATGAGCTTGTAGGATTCCCTAGTGTAGGCCTCCAAAAATACAATTTGTTCCTCCATGGTGAGCTCCTCTGCCTCACCATCAAAGAATCCTTCTGGCCCATAGTACTCAGACAGGAATTTGACTTGTTTTCCATTTTTGAGTACCACTGTTGTAATCTGTCTATAAGCAAATTCATCAGGATGATGACCTTCTAACAGCAGTGGTAACTCCCCTTTCTGATCTCATTCAGCCTCTTATACACCAGCCCCTTTTTGATCATTCTGTTCTCCAGCATCTTTTGTGGGGGCATGTTTGAGGTGTAGGCCTTTTTGAAATCTTCCAGGATTTCCCAGGGTGAGACTACAAGGGCTAAGTAGATCACTTTATCTATATCTTTTTCACTTGCCCATTGTATCTCTGAGGGATATTTTTCTTTTGTATTCTATGAGCCACCCTAGGATCAGGCCAAATTCTTACTCTTTCTTTCACATACTGAAAAGTATGTCTAAGAGTATAATCCTCTGAGCTTGTTTTTTCATATTAATGATGGAGGAAGTGGCTGCATATGCTTTATCTACTCTCCTCAATAACTCTTCTCGTGCAATCTGTGTTGTTCTTCTTCTTCCAATTTCACTTTGATTGCATCTCTTGTTGCTCAGGAGTTATTGCAAGAGAGAGATCTTTGGCCTTAGGCAAATGCAGAACAGCTGAGATCGGCAGCCTGTCTTCATCATCATCTTCTTCTTCTTCCAGCCTCAACACCTTTCTCTTCTTCTGCTTAGGTGCATCATCGGCTATTGGTTTTGAGGGTAAGGGAGTTGGTTTTGTGGGTTTTGGTTGTGGTGTTTTGGAGAGAGAATGTTGACAAGCTGAGTTAGCATTTTGGAGGTGAGTGTGGCTTTTGAGTGTTTGGCTAGCTCAGTCCTGCTCCCTACTCCTGCTTCATTCAAGCTTCTATTACTAATCCCTTAGTATATGCCTCAGACGAACAGATCTTGGAAGTTATGGCCAAGATGCTGTCCCTGGTCCATGATTTTATTTCGATCAATGATCTCCCAAGGTATTTGCTGATAAATCTGATCATGATCTCAAGTCTTTCTCTATCCATTGTGTTGTAGCTGCCCATCTTTGTTGAACCTCTTCGATCTAATCTTCTTATTTCAGAGTCCAGCTTTTCAGTATTCAAACCTTGCCTAAACAGCTGATCAATGATATTGTCCATTAATGTTGTGTTCAGCATCAGCCTCTTTAACCATTTCATTCAAGTTTTTCTCTTTTTCAGCACTTTTCTTTTTCTTATATGTGACATGAAAGTCCTTTTGACTTTCATGTACTTTCTCCTTTTCAGCTCCTTCTCATTCTCATTCTCCTTCTCTTTCTCGGTCTCATACACACCGTCCTTCTCTATTTCCACTTCTTTGTCCTTCTCTTTCTCTTTCTCCTTCTCTATCCTCTTTCTTTTAGCTTTCACTGCTGGAATCTCCCCCTTTTTGGGTGCATTGGTTTTAAGGGTTTGATCAGCAGAAAGCTTTTGCTCAGTACATCCTCCACCATAGGTTGTAAGACAGAAGAAAGTCTCTCATCAATAGTTTTAATGACAAGTTCAGTTATCTGCGGTGTGATGAGAGATAGGGGATTTTGAGGGATAGCATCCATTTGCTCAGGGGGGTTTTGGTCCTGAGAAATGGTGCCAGAAACAGAGGCAGGTGTGAGATTCTTTGAGTGGCTGTGTGTTTAAGTGACCTTCAGAGGAAGGTGCCATTGTGGTTTGATGTGGTGGCAGATGGTCTTTCTCCTGAGAGAGTTGGTCAAGTAGTTTTTCCAGCCTACTGACTTCCTCCTCTAGGATTATGTTCTGGGCAAGAACATCATAAAAGACGCCTAGGTCATCATCAGCAGATGCTGAATCACCTGACCTCCTGCTCGTAGCACGATGTACATGCACTGGGTGTAGACCAGATGTAGCATGTGCCCCTTTGTCTTGGAACTGGGCTTCCAGCCTCAGCACTTTGTCCTTCATCAGCTGTTGCCTCTGGTGAGGTCTTAGTTATGTTACCAACCTCAATCTGATCATATGCTAATTCAGAAGAGGTGGGTAGCCTCACCAGATGTTCTAATTTCCATATCCACACCAGGAGATAGAACATTTAAACCCCTGTGTTGTGGGTTGTCACAAGCATGTGTATCCTCTTCCTTATTGTTGTTGTTCTCCCCTTTGTTGGTGATTGTAGGGGAGGAGGAGAGGCATCCAGCTGAGTCAGCACATTAGCAATTATAATGGTTGGACTTTGGGGGGCATTTGCATGGGGAGAGGAATAGAAGCTGATTGCATCCGAGGAGAGGGATGCTCTTCAATGACCTCCTCAAGTGAGAGAGGTCTTAGTAATGTGGTTTCCCCTGAAGTGGTTGCAACAGGATCCTTTTGAGAGGATACCTGTGCGGCTGTTGTTGGTTGAGTCTTTAACACTACTGGAGGGTTTGAACCAGTAGGTTTATCCTGTTTGGGTGGTACAGGAACATCATCAGGGGACTCATCTCCCTGATTAGCTTGTTTGGGTTTGGATTTTGGCTTGGTGGGGACTTTGGATCTGGTAGTTGAAGCTGTGGGTTCCCTTTGATTGGGTTTGAGCAAACGGGAAGCTTCTTTGAGAGATTGGTCGGAGTTATGCCTGGAGTATACCTCAGCTAGAACAGCTGGTGCAGGGACTCCAAGGCCAACAAGGCCATCATTTGTAATTCATTTAAAATTATGGCCATCATAACCTGGGATATAATAGCCATCTGTTTCCCCCAGGTTTCTGTGCCAGATCTTTGATCTAGAAACACATTTGTGAAAAATTTAAAGGTTGGTGGTTCTAGAATTGAATATAATACCTGTTGCCACCGAGAAGACATTTGATCCCATGAGGATGTCTTCGAGGCTAAGCAAACATTCCCATATGAAATATCAGTCTTTCAGCATCAGGGAAGTTCTTCTTTAGTATGGTAGCAGCTCGAAGATTTCCGTCGTACCCATTGTTGATGAAGGACATATCAGTTGTGCCCTTCGGGTACTCAGTCACAGCAGTAGCATCTTGTAAATTTAGCACTCGAAGAATGCTATCAGGTGTAACCTCTACTTGTTTTTGGTTGACCAATGACCGAACAGAAATTTAGCCGCAAGGCACATCAGTGTGAACGTAGGCATTGGACCAAAACTGACTTAGTGACTCTGGGTAGATGGTCGAGTTTAAGAGCAGAGCAGTACTATACTGAGAATCAGCCATTAGGTCTATGGCGTGATCAAACTTTGTCCAGAAGGCCGATTTCGTGAGGTAGGCGACGCAATTATGTCTGGGTTTTAGACTCATGGTTGCCATTTTTGAGAGTATGAAGGGCAGAAGAACGGCTAATGGAACGTTTGAGAAGACACGTATTTATAGGTTGGGATAGGAAAAGGCTGAAAGAAAACTACTGAAGGTTTTGGTGTGGTCATCAGCTGTTTGAAACTACTGATGACGTGGTATTAACCTTCAGAGGTTTAAAACGACTGACAATGGTGGTGTTGTTATTAGGTGTTATAAAACAACTGAAGACTTGGTTTTGACCATCAGACGTTGAAACAGTTGAAGTCTTGGTGTTAACCATCAGTATTTATGAAACTACCGAAGGTCGTGGTTTTGACTTCATATGATGTAAACAACTGAGGACTTGGTGTTTGTCATCAGTAGTTGTGAAACTACTGAAGACAGTTTTTGCCATCAGTTGTTGTAAACAACTGAAGACTTGGTATTAGTTATCAGTAGTTGTGAAACTACTGAAGACTGTGGTCTTGCTTCAGTTGTTTAGAAACAGCAGTTGTAGAAACAACTGAAGAGAAATTACTCATCAGCTGTTTTCGTCAATTCTTAGCTTTTCAGCTGTGTCATATTGTCCTCAACACTTACTCATCAGACTTTTCATCTGCTTTTCAGGTGTTTCATAGGACGTCTACTTATCTGTTTTTACTGATTTCAGTAGTTGTAACCACATCAGTAGTTGTAACACATCAGTAGTTTAGAACATATAAAGTACTTCAGTACTTGTGAGGCATTTAGCCTTCAGTAGTTATAAAAACTACTGAGGGTAAAGGAACTCATCAGTACTTATATGTGACATGGTTACCAATGATCATCAATACTTATTACTGAGATCATCAGTAGTTGTCACTTATTCTAGCTGCAGCATACCAAGCCTTAACACTAGGTTTTGGAAAGTTGAACTATCCAAAGGCTTAGTAAAAATGTCTGCAAGCTCATCAGCACTAGGCACAAACTTAGGATCAATCAGACCTTTTCAAAACAATCCCTATAAAATGATGTCTGATCTCTATATGTTTGGTCCTAGAGTGCTGGACTGGATTTTTGACAATGCACAGAGCCGAAGCACTATCCATAATAATGGAGTCTTAGTCTCTGTAATGCCATAATCCAAAAGTTGATTCTGAAGCCAGAGTACCTGAGAGGTACAACTTGCAGCTGCAATGTACTCTGCTTCAGCAGTGGATGTAGCAACAGATGTTTGTTTCTTACTCTGCCAAGAAATCAAAATTTGCCTAGGAATTGACATCCACCAGAAGTTGATTTCCAGGTTAACTTACACCCTGCATAGTCACTATCAGAGAAAGCAACTAATTTGCAAGAGTGCCTAGTGGAATACCATAAACCTAGAGATTGTGTACCTTGCAAATATCTAAAGATCCTCTTGACTGCAATCAGATGAGACTCTTTAGGTGCAGCCTGAAATCTAGCAAAAACACATGTAGCAAACATAATATCTGGTCTAGAAGCTGTTAAATACATCAAGGACCCAATCATACATCTGTAAAGCGTTTCATCAACAGCTTTACCTTTCTGATCAATATCCAATTGTGTGGTGTTGCACATGGGAGTAGAACAGGGCTTACAGTTTTGTAAATCAAACTTATTTAAAAGATCTTTTGTATATTTAGACTGATGAATGAAAATTCCATCAGCTTTTTCGTTTGATTTGCAAGCCTAGAAAGAACTGTAATACTCCCATTGCACTCATTTCAAACTTCCTTTGCATTAATTTTGTAAAATCATCACACAACTGGGGATCAGAGTTGCAAATATAATATCATCAACATAAATTTGAACAAGTAGCTTATGCTGATCCACCTTCTTAATAAATAAGGTTTTTTATGGAGCCTCTAGTGAAATTATTTTGCAGAAGAAAGTTAGATAATGTCTCATACCAGGCTCTAGGAGCTTGTTTCAACCCATAAAGAGCCTTATCAAGCGTGTATACCCATTCTGGGTGTTTATTATCCTCAACACCTGGTGGTTGACACACATAAACTTCTTATTTTATTTTGCCATAAAAAATGCACTATTAACATCCATTTGAAAAACTTTAAGATTGTGGAGTGCAGCATAGGCTAAGAACAATCTAATTGCCTCCAGTCTGGCTACAGGGGCAAGGTTTCATCATAATCAATACCTTCTTCTTGTGCAAACCCCTGAACAACCAGTCTGGCCTTGTTCTTAACAATAAGCCCTTTTCATCTGTTTTATTCCTAAATACCCATTTAGTGCCTATTGCACACTTACCTGGGGGAAGAGGAACAAGCTCCCACACTGCTGTTTTTTGAACTGAAGAAGCTCAAGCTGCATTGCTTCAACCCAGCCATTGTCTCTAAGTGCAACATGATAATTCTTTGGCTCTAGCTGACTGATGAAGAGAGCATAGAAGCAGAAATTGGACAATTGACTTCTGGTTGAAACTCCAGCATTGATATCACCAATGATTTGAGACATTGGGTGATTCTTCAGCTCTGATAAACAATGAGATCAGTGCAAGTGTTTGTAGAACCTTCAGCAGCTACAGATGTTGATGTAGACTCTTGAAACCATGTAGATGGTGGCAACTCAAATGAAGTTGAAGATGCAGAAATCTCATCAGCACTTGTTGTGGATGAAGCTACTGAAGCTACAGGAGCATCAGGTTTAGAGGACATAGGCAGTTGGTCACTAACCTGAAGAGGTGAGTACTGCTATCATCATCATCATCAGCAGCACCAGCAGTACCATCAGGTGGTGAACTATGACAGGAGCAACAGCAGGAGTTTGATAAGGAACATATTGCAGTATGTCCAAATCAAATAGCTCACAGGGCTTTGTGGAATCTTGTCCTTTGGAGATTCTTTAACTTAACATGTAGAGTCTCTTCAACCATCTTTGTTCTGCAGTTTAAGACTCTGTATGCTTTGCAAGTTGATGAATAACCAACAAAGTACCCTGCATCCACCTTAAGATCAAATTTTGGAGTTGATCCCGTGTGTTGAGAATGAAACAAGGACACCCCAAAGCTCTGAAGAATGAAATTAGAGGGGCCAAATGATGAAGAACTTCATATGGAGTCTTCATCAACCTCTGATTTACTAGAACTCTATTCTGTACATAGCAAGCTGTATTGACAGCTTCAGCCCAAAAAGTCATTGGCAGTCCAGAATCAGCCAACATGGACCTTGCAGCTTTAATAAGGGTCCTGTTCTTTCTCTCCACTACTCCATTTTTTTCAGGAGTTCTTGGAATGCTAAACTGCCTCTTGTTTCCTTTGAGAGGTAGAACTCATCAAGTGTATTGTTTATGAATTCTGTTCCATTATCACTTCTAATACACTTGACTGAGAGGGAATACTGCTTCTCAACATACAACACAAAGTTGATAATCTTCTGAGCTGCCTCCTCCTTTGAATGCAAGAAGAAAGTCCATACAAATCTGGAGTAATCATCCACAATTACCAGACAGTATTTCTTCTTAGCCATACTCATCACTCTCACAGGACCAAAGAGATCCATGTGAAGAAGCTGTAAGCAGGCAGTGGACTTAGGTTCTTCTATGGAGGAAATGAAGCTTTGTGCTGTTTTCCTTTTAAACAAGCAGTGCAGTTATCTTCACATTTGAACTCCTTCATAGGCAGTCCCCTTACTAAACCATGGTTTATCAGCTGATTTATGTTTTTGAGATTAACATGACCCAGCCTTCTATGCCATAGAGTAGATTCTTGAGGGGAAGCCTTGGAAAATAGGCAAGGATGGCCTTTGAGAACTATTTTCTTGGAAAGATCTAAGGCATACACTCTTCCTGTCCTGTTGGCCTTCAGGAGAGTGTATTCATCCAACACCTTATCAGTCAAACTTAGAACTTTGGACGATAGAATCCGACAGTTCTGACTGGTGAAAAGAGCAACATGGCCTTTGTCACACATTTGACTACACTCAAGAGGTTGTACTTGAGATTTTCCACATGGTTAACATCATCAAACTTTATTTCCCCATTGGAAACAAAGCCTTTGCCGATGATGTAACCCTTTGCATCATTGCCAAATGACACAAACCCCTTCCTTCCTTGAGAGTAGTCATTAAGAAGTGATATGTTTCCTGTCATATGCATGGATCCTCCACTGTCTACATACCAGATGCCTCTGTGGCATGTTGAAGAACCCTGCAAAACACAACAAATTAGTTAGATTTTGAGACCCAAACCTTTTGGTTTTGGGCCTATTCTCATCAACAGATGGTAAACTAACAGGTTTGTTGGAAACAACAGCCTGAGAGGAAGAAAATGGTGAAGAAGAGGAATCCTTTGGCTTGGACCTCCTTTTCTGTGGTTTCAACATAGGAACATCTAGTTGGTTAACTCTTCCCATAGATGTTGAACCATCATAACCAGCTGTGTCTGATTTTGTGATAAAGCTTTCAGCTCTCCAGACACATTGGCATTGGGTTTGATAAGTTCCTATGTTGCGCCTTCTTCTTTTGAGCAATCTCACTGTTACCTGTTTAACCCCTTCCTTTTTGGATTTCTTTTGGGACTTAAGGGTTACAGGATTTGATGTTGCTGGTACAAATATGGCTTCAAACTCACTTTCATTTTAACCATTTTCTCTTTAATTTCCTCTTTATGTTTGAGTTTGGATCCTCTTTTGTACCAACAATCATCTATAAGATGATTGAACAAACCACATATTTCACATGGTTTCTTCTTCATCTTATGTTGATCATCAACTAAAGAGAATGAAACTACTAAAGACTTGTTCTTCAGCACTTTGGAAGCACTATTTGCTTTCTTGACTTCCTCTTTAGTAGTCTTCCAACCCTTTCTACTGACAGTTTACTTCTCTTCAGTGCTGACAGTAGTTGGAGTTTGAACTTCAGGTGTTAAATCTTGCTCTCCAGTCCTTTCAGGACTTCCAAAATAACTCCTGAGTTGATCAACTCTTTGATCATGTGAGTGTCAGTATTTGAACCATCAAGATCAGCTAATGGTTCAACGAGGGATAATACTAACTTCAACTTCTAATGGTGCTCTATCAGAAAGTGAATCACATGATGAGGTGGATTGGTTATTGCTTTCTCCATCAGATTTCACTTCTGCTCTTGAAGCAAAATCTGTAGGAGGAGCAGTGGATTATAACCAATACCAAACTTCACATTGGAAGCTGATTGCTTACTAAGAAGCATTTCAAAACCTATACATGATTGTACCCATCAATCACACTCTACTTGGGTGACTGCAAGGGTTTCTTTGAGGTCTTTATACTATTCTAAAGGTACCTTTTCCCTAGCCTTATCATCAGTGATTTGGCATTTAAGTTTATAAATCTCATCATTTTTCTCTTTAAGCGTAGACTCAAACTCAACTTTTCTTTTGGAAATGATATTTTCTAGCTCTATGTTCTTATTAATTAAAGCTACATTTGCTTCTCTAAAAGAGACAAATGCTGCTATGCATGTTTCAGAACATAATTTGGCCTTAGCCCCAGAGGATACCTGTGATACTTGTGATGAAGAGGCGTTTGAGGATGATCCATCTGCAGACTCAGAGCCATAAGTGCCAGATTCCCAAAAGGACTGTCACCACCATGTTGACCAGCACCTGTGAATAGTTGTTCATGACCAGACATGTCATCTGGTAAACTGCTCCAGTCAACAACTCTAGGGGTGAAGAAGCTATGTTGTTGAGGTTGAGGAGGTTGATGAGATAAGATGGTTGAGGCTCAGGAAGAGCATGTGGTTTGAGCAATGGGTGCTTGAACCTGACTGGTTTGTGGCATGTAATAACAAGGGTAAGGATATGGCATTGGACCCTGAGGAACAAAATATGCAGGAGATTGTGGTTGAGAATGATGGCTAGAATTGACAGGATGTTGCCCTCTGTGTTGTTGACTATTGCCAGGGAAAGTCACAAAGGGTGCAGAAGAATTAGATCCAGATGATCTACATTCTCTAGCAAAGTGTCCAAGCCTGTGGCATTTGTGACACCTCAACTTACTCTTGTCAAAACAACTTTGGTTTTGCCAGAGAGTCCTGGAACTTTCTTCTAGTTCTTTTGTAGAACTTCTGAGATCTGATATTTATCAAGGCCATTTGGCTCAAAATATCCATCTCTTCTAAGTCACCATCAGCAATCCCCTTGAGATCATCCATGATGAAGCATAGATTGTCATTATTACACCCAGTAAACTGACTATCAACACTCACAAATGCAGAATCCGAAGTGTTTGAAGAGAAATCAATATGCTCATCATACTGGCATTCAGATGAAGCATATTCTGACTGATGACCAAACAAGGCAGTGTTGCCTGGTACAAAGTCTTTAGTGAGCTTACCAGATGAAGCCAGTTTCCTTTTCTGCTCTATCTCTCTTTCGAATGTAAGCAGATTCCCATGAAGTTGGGTGAGAGATAGACTATCCAGATTTGCACTGGAGCGTAGGACAATTGTATATGTGTCCCATCTCTCAGGCAGTGATCTGAGGAATCTGTGGTTCATTTCGCTTTTGGTATATTCATGTTTAACCATTTTCAACTCAGAGATTAAACATGAAAACCACTCAAACTGCTGAGTCAGAGTCTCACCCTTTCTATGAGCAAAAGTCTCATACTGTTGGGCGAGGATTTCCCTGTTGTTTGCTAAGACCTCATCAGTGCCACCAAATTGTTCTTTCAGTGCATTCCAAAGTTCATGAGCAGTTTCATGATGCATAAGCCCGGAATAGATTTCATTAGGCAGTGCCATGGCCAGAATTCCATGGGCTTTGGCATCAATCTCAAACAACTTCTTGTCCTCATCAGAGTATTGTTCCTTCTTCTTCGGAATCAACTGATTTGTTTCCGGATGATTCACCATTGGCTTATGTGGTCCATGTACCACGGATGTCCAACAACTTGAACTATTGACAGACATGTGATGGAGCATTCTTCATTGCCAAATGTTATACTCATTCCTAACTAGTTGTGTGGATCATTAGAAGGTGTAGTCATTTTCGAAAATTCAGACAAATTCAAGATAAGCAAAACAAATTTAGCTCAAAACCACTAAGAACCTCAATTAAAATAGCCAAAAGCGACGGAACTTCAATCTTTATAACAGATTTGTGCGAATTTGCTAGTTCGATCAAACTTAGAGCAAATGAGCAGTTTCAATGATCAATTGTTAGATCGATCAATGATTAACCAGCTCTGATACCATTTGATAGGATCTCAGCATCTAGTTTGATCGATTCGAATGATTTCAGTAGCGGAATAGAGTACCAAGTAGCATAATCGAGCAAGAATACCAAAGATATAGCAATGAACAGAATTAGTTATAGAGAGAGAAGTTTCTGCAAAAGGAATATTTCATTCATCACACGCTTTGGCATGGCTTTCGCAAAATTACAATTTAGGTCATTCTCCTTATATAAGGAAAGATGACGTAGGCTGATGTCACATGATAGTGACATCTAACCGTTATTTAACAAACTACTGAAACACTAAAACTACAAAGATGTCAAGCGGCTGACATCTTCTTAACAAGAAGCTAAGTGTTTACTTTTTACAAAACTACTGAAAGTAAAAACATAAAATACTGATAAACACAACTACTAAAGAAGTACTCTTCAGCTGTTGTGACAAACTACTGAAACTTCAGCACTTGGTCTTCAGACTTGAACTTCAGACGTTTCATCAGCTGATGACTTCAGTAGATGTCATCAGCTGATGTCTTCAGTCTTTGTCTTCAGACTTTGTACATCAGTTGTTGATCTTCAGCACTTGTGGACTCTTCAGTTGTTGAACTTCAGTACTTTGGTCTTCAGCTTCAACACTTGTATTCTTCAGCTGTTGACCTTCAGTACTTTGGTCTTCAGCTTCAGCACTTGTGTTCTTTAGCTGTTGAGCTTCAGCACTTTAGTCTTCAGCTGTTGAAGTCTTCAGTACTTGATCTTCAGCTGTTGAAGTCTTCAGCACTTGTCGAACTGCTGACGAAGCCTTCAGCAGTTGTTGTGATATCATGTGGGACTTAGAGGTTTTCTGATCTTGGCTTATTGGTTCTTTTGGTCCAATAGGTGTTAAGGGTAGAAGAAGATGAAGAAGAGGATGATGACGATGATAGTCTGCCAATCTCTGATGTTCTCAAACTCAAATCACCTGAGCACAGAAGTCAACAAGTGATTACTCCTGACTTGCAAATGCAGATGGTGAAGGTAAAGATTGAAGAAGCAGAACAGCAGAAACAACACGATGAGAAGTTTCTCAAGATGGTTGATAAGGATTTCCCTCAGTCCTCATCCATTCAAGAAATGAAGAAACAGGCTCTGAGGCTGTACACTCTTAGACATACTTTTCATCATCAAGAAGAAAGAGTGTGGATCTGGCCAGACCCCAGGGTAAGTTCTAGAATTCATAAGAAGAATATACCAAGTAGATATCATGGCCAAGTGAAGAAGACCTTGAATGCTGCAATTACTTTGGCCATGGTAGTCTCACCCTGGGAAATCATTAAAGAATTCAAGAGAGCTCACAAATCCAAGACAACCCATCAATCTATTCTTGAGAACAAAATGATCAAGAAGGGGTTGTTATACAAAACACTTGAAGATCTTCAGAAGAGTGAACTCCAGTTGTTGCTTGAAGGCTCTCACCCTGATGAATTTGCTTATAGAGAGATAACAACTGTGGAGTTGAAAAATGGAAAGACACTGAGATACCTGTCTGAGTATTATGGCCCAGAGTTCTTCTTCGAGGGAGAAGCAGAAGAACTCACCAACGAGGAACAAGTTGTTCTCCTTAAGGCCTATGATAGTGAGTCTTATAGACTTATTCATGGGAATTAGGTTTCATGGTTGGGATAAGACTTTGTGTTTAGTTTCCTCAAAACAGAGTTCCCTTCCATAGTTAGCCAATCAAAAGATTAGAAACCTTTTCCCGGCCTGTGCTTAACTGATTACCTCTGAAGCTGATGAAGAGGGTGTTTCTGCCAAGAATAAGTGGGATCATCAATAAGTTTAGAGGTTTTGGCTGCATTGGTTCAGGGAGAGTTTGTTAGACCAAAAGAACCAATGAGCCTGATCAGAAAAACCTCTAAGTCCCACAGACATTACAACTGCTGAAGAAGATCACAACAGCTAAAGACATCAGCTGATCACAAAGTCTGAAGACAAGAACTGAAGACTACTACTGAAGACAAAGTCTGAAAGTAAAGTACTGAAGACAAAGTCTGAAGACAAGAACTGAAGACTACTACTAAAGACAAAGTCTGAAAGTAAAGTACTGAAGACAAAGTCTGAAGCTATCGGCTGAAGACAAAGTCTAAAAGTAAAAGTCTGAAGAACAAAGTCTGAAAACAAAGACTGAAGACCAAAGTGATCAGTAGTTGTCACAACAGCTGAACTTATCAACTTCAGTAGTTGTGATGGTTTCCTTTCAGTACTTGTAATTTACTTTTTAGTAGTTATAGTTTCAGTAGTTTAGTTTCAGTAGTTTTATGTTTCTTGTACTTAGCATTCTCTGAGATGTAATCAGTAGTTGAGAACATTCTCAGTAGTTTGCATAGTTTCAGTAGTTTGAATAATTCTGTTAGATGTCACTATCAAGTGACATCAGCAGACGTCACGTATCCTATATAACCATTTACTGTTACATTGAATATCAATTGTGTTCTTGTGAATTGTTTAATTCGTTGTTTGAATGTCCGCTGCTATACTCTCTAATCAATCAAACTTAGATCACTGATCCTAACATAACAAGAGATCGTTCCTTCCTTTATTACTTCAAGCATATATAAGGAACTACGGTGGCATTTAGTGGAGATTCACAGGGTGGTAGAATTACAGGTGAAGGATCTGTGACAAATAGGATGTTGAGCTTTGACAGAGTGAACTACTGTGAACAACTAAACTTCAATATGCTAAGCGTGTCTTAGGTCTATGACAAGAAATATTCAACTCACTTTACCGACACTCATTGCTACATTCTGAGACCTGGATTTTAGATCTCAAAAGAATGGGTTGTCCAAAAACCCCGAGGAAGAATAATACTTATGTTTTAAACCTGTGTTTTGTTAAAAGAATCATTTGATGAGTCACTGCTTTGGCATAGACGCTTGGGGCACACAAACTTTAACAACATGAACAGATTGGTCAAAGGAAACCATGTCATTGGTCTTCCTTAAAAGGAATTTCATTTTGTTGATCACCGTTCAGCGTGCCTCAAAGGAAAACAACACAAATCTTCTCATAAATCCAAGCTGGTGAACACAAACAATTCACCATTGAAGCTACTTCATATGGATCTGTTTGGACCAACTCATGTCATGAGTATTAGAATGAAATAGTATTGTTTGATATTTATTGATGACTTTTCACGATTTACACGGGTTTTCTTCTTACTTCATAAAAATGAGGCATCCCAAATAATAAAAGACTTTATCACTAAAATAGAAAATTACCTTGATCATAAGGTTAAAATAATAAGAAATGATAATGGAACCGAATTTAAAAATGAAGATATGAGTTCTTTTTGTGCAACCAAAGGCATTGCACATCAATTCTGTGCAGTTAGAACTCCTCAACAAATTGGGGTAGCTGAAAGGAGAAATAGAACACTGATAAGCGGCAAGGACAATGCTAGCCGATGTTAAACTACCTAGTACCTTTTGGGCAGAGGCAGTTAACATATCATGCTTTGTGCAAAATCAAACTCTGATTGTAAAGAAATTAACCTGACTCCGTATGAACTGCTCTTTCACAAAAAACCATTTATTGGATTTTTCAAGTCATTTGGTAGTCCTGTCTCAATATTAAACACCCGAGAATATTTGGAAAGATTTCGTCCAAGTCTGATGAAGGATTCTTTGTCGGTTATTCTTCTATTTCAAAGGCTTATAGAGTGTTTAATCCTAGATTAAACATTATTGATGAATCAACAAATGTTCAATTCAAGGAACATTCATTTCCTAAAACTACAAATGGTCCCGACTGGTTGTTTGATATTGAGTCATTTACAAAATCATTTGATCAATGTCACTTGTCTGATGCATGAAATTTCCATTTAGGTGACACTTCTTCAGCTGTAGAAAGAAGAGATGACTTTCCACTGATTCCTCCTACATCTACTAAATACATAAGTGAAGATGTTCCTCTCCAAGCTGATCCCATCAGACAACCATCACAAAACCAGAGTGTTTCAACTGAAGGAGATCCAAGCCTGTTACTATCATACTCAGATGATCTATCAACTGAGATCAAAAATCAAAAACAAGCTACTCCTCCACCTGAAACACAAAGAACATCAAATGATGGAAGCAATCACAGTGCTGCTAAAGCTGAAGCAGGAACTGAAACGGAGTCTGAGTATCTTCATAATTCCCCAACGGTATAAGATGAAGGTGCCTCTGACCATAATGAACTGAATGTCTCCAATCTTGATGTAACCATTGCTGCTAACTCCATTCCAACTACCGGAATACACAAGAATCATCTAGCTGAAACCGTTATTGGTGAACTTAATGAGAGGGTGACAAGAAGCATGTCACGTATTATAAACATTTGTTTGTTCTCATGCTTTCTATGTCAAACAGTACCCAAGAACATCAAAGAGACTCTTCAAGACAATAGCTGGATTGAAGCAATGCAGGAAGAATTGCTCCAATTCAAGAAGCAAGAAGTATGGCAACTAGTAGGTCTTCCCGAAGGACAATACCCTATCGGTACCAGATGACTGTACAGGAACAAGACTGATAATAGAGGGATCGTTATCAGAAACAAAGCAAGCTTAGTGGCACAGGGATACACTCAAGAAAAAAGAATCAATTATGACGAAGTGTTTGCACCTGTTGCCAGATTAGAAGCAATCAGAATCTTTCTAGCATATTCTACGTCCATGAAATTACTGTTTATCAAATGGATGTGAAGTGTGCTTTCTTATACGGAAAGAACATTTAAGAAGTCTATGTGAGTCAACCACCTGGCTTTGAAGATCAAGATTTCCTTCATAGAGTTTACAAGCTTGACAAAGCTCCGTATGGTCTTCACCAAGCTCCAAGGAAGTGGTATGAGACTCTATTATCCTTTCTTCTAGAAAATGGATATGAAAGAGGAAGGATTGATCAGACTCTCCTCAGAAAAAGAAGAGGAAAAGACATGCTGTTAGTCCAGATTTATGTGGATGAAATCATCTTTGGCTCAACAAACAAGCAACCCTGTAAAGAGTTTGAGACCTTATGAATTCAAAATTCCAAATTAGTGCAATGGGGGAACTCACTTTCTTTCTAGGAGTGCAAGTCCAACAAACAGTAGATGGAATCTTCATCAATCAATCAAAATACATGGAAACTATGTTGAAGAAATTCCACTTAGCTAATTGTTAGTCTATCAGAACTCTTGTGGATACTAAAGTGAAGATTGGAACCGATCAAGAAGGAAAATCAGTGGACGAGACTCACTATCAATCTATGATTGGTTCACTTATGTATCTAAGATCCAGTAGGCCTGAAATCATGTTTGGTGTTTGTGTGTGTGCCAGATATCAAGCTGATCTCAAGGAATCTCATGTTAATGCTGTCAAGAGGATATTCAGATATCTTAAGGGTAAACCAACTCCTGGATTATGGTATCCAAAGGAAGGAGACTTCAATCTCTATGCCTTCATTGATAGTGATTATGGAGGATACAACTTCAATTGGAAATCCACCTTTGGCGGTTGTCAATTTCATGGTCCTAAACTGGTCTCTTGGCAATGCAAGAAGCAGACAATTGTATTTGTGTCAACAGCACAAGCTGAGTATATTGCAGCAATAGCTTGTTGCTCTCAAGTTCTTGGATTTAAAATCAGATGCTTGATTATGGTTTTAACTTCTTGCATACACCAATTTACATTGGCAACACAGCAGCTATTTTTATTAATAATAATCCTATTCAGCACTCTAAAACAAAACACATTGAAATTAGATATCACTTTTTGAGAGACTGTGCTGAAAATAAAGTTGATCAAATTGATTCAAGTACCCACTAAAAATCAATTGGTTGATTTATTTACTAAGGCATTTGAACCTAGTAGGTTTGAATTCCTAGTACAATCAATTAGCATGATTAACCTTAAGTAAAACCAATCAAAACATCAAAAACAAGTCAAAAATACTAGAAAACCACAAAAGAAGTAATTTTTATGAAGAGTAGAATATCATTCAGAAATGATATAATACAGTCGTTATATCATTCACTGTGCTTAATTTCAAAATTTGCAAGACTGTCATGACTTACCAGATATGTTGGTAGGCTCAACTTGGAAGAGAAGATACATGCAATGATGAATTAAAATCTTATTCAGTAGTGAAGCACTCATCACAAAGTACACATATGTATTGGCTTATCTGAATGCATGTGTGTAGTAACCTAAACACACCAGGTAATGATACTTTATGAATCTCTTTAACCAACATCAAGGTTCATCTTTGTTTTGCTGAGCAAAGACCTGATGAAACAAGCACATAGTGCAAATGTACTGATCCAAAAGATTCCCAATGAGGAACACATCCAAATTGGATGAACTAGAAAAGCAATACATTCCAAGTGAATGAACAAAATAATCCTATCATGGATCACCTTCCAAAGTGAAGTGAAAATAATCCCAATATGGATCATGATGAAAGCATCAAAATAAAAGAATCCCAATGAGGTTAAGTGAAAATGAGTTCTCATAACTTAAGTAACCTAGTAAGGAAAGTTGTGAAAAAGTTCTACCATGCATTGTATAAGGATGGTTGATCATTCCATACTTTTGTGTGTGAGGTACATATGAATAATTAAATCAACCAAAAACATGATAAATATCATTTGCATCAAAATATCAACCTAGTATTAATTTAAGAGGACAAACTACCTTCAATCATCAAGTTCATAAACATGTCCATTTTATCATAAAGGATGCACATGTGTAATGTAAGATTGATATGATCTCGACAAAAGATATACTACTTCCCTCATTATTAATAATCAATGTACATAACTCAAAAAGTTTTAAATCTTTACAGTTTCTATCCAGATGTGGATATAAACTTTAGGGGGAGTAATTTAAAATTTTTGATTAATCTATATAGATTTTTACTATCTTAAATTACTTTATTAAATATTATTAAAACAAAACAAAAAAAATGCATGTGTTGATGCAGAAGTTATACCATAGTATCTCAGCCTATGGAAATTCTTGGAAGCATGAAAAGTCCAAGATCAATCAAACAATGGGAAACTTGTATCACTTCTGACGTACAAGTCAATCCAAGCAAGAATTGACAACCTTACAGTCAACAACTTCATAAGACACAAATTGAATCAAAGACAGCCTTCATAACAAGAAAAATCAAAATAAAAAAACATTAAGTTTTGATTAAGTTCAAAACATAATGCAGGTAAGTGCATTGGTAAATACGGGTGTAGGTAACCCATGCATGTAACCAATGCGGGCAACTGTTTATGTCATAGATAAACTAATGCGGATAAAGTTTTACTCTACCGCATTTGGATCAAAACATGAAAAGTTGTTAAAAATCTATGCAGATAGAGATTTGCTCTACCGCATTTGTTTTAATTTAATAATACTTTTTATGCAATTTTAAATGAATAAACAAGTTCTCCATCTCTTCTGTCACAAAGGATGATGATCATCTAAATGTGGAAAATTAACTCTGCCGCATTTGCTATTGTGAACAAATACTGACAAAGTTTGATCTGTCGCATTTGCTACAGTGAGCAATTGTTGGACCAAAAGAACCAATGAGCCAAGATCAGAAAACCTCTAAGTCCCACATGGTATCACACAACTGCTGAAAGCTTCATCAGCAGTTTGACAAGTGCTGAAGACTTCAACAGCTGAAGATCAAGTGCTGAAGACTTCAACAGCTGAAGAACTAAAGTGCTGAAGTACAACAGCTGAAGAACACAAGTACTGAAGCTGAACAGCTGAAGAACACAAGTACTGAAGCTGAACAGCTGAAGAACACAAGTGCTGAAGCTGAAAGACCAAAGTACTGAAGTACAACAGCTGAAGAGTTTACAAGTGCTGAAGATCAACAACTGATGTACAAAGTCTGAAGACAAAGACTGAAGACATCAGCTGATGATATCTACTGAAGTCGTCAGCTGATGAAACATCTGAAGGTCAAAGTCTGAAGATCAAGTACTGAAGCGTCAGTAGTTTGTCACAACTGCTGAAGAGTACTTCTTTAGTAGTTTGTCACAACTACTGAAGAGTACTTCTTCAGTAGTTGTGATATCAATAGTTTTATATTTCTAGTTTCAGTAGTTTTGTAAAACGACTAAAGAGCTTGTTCTTCAGTTGTTGTAGTTTCAGTAGTTTTATATTTCAGTAGTTATAACAACTGATAACACTTAGAACTTTTTGTAAGAAGATGTCAGCTGTTTTGACATCTTCAGTAGTTGTGTTTTAGTTGTAATAAATCTATTAGATGTCACTATCAAGTGACATCAGCAGACGTCACATCTCTTATATAAGAGGTGTCGACCTAATCATTATTGTGACATTCTGTTACCACGAAAGCGAATATTGAATGAAATATATTTGCAGATATTCTCTCTCTCTATAACCGTCTTTGTTCTTTATTGAATATCGTTTTGTTCTTGTGAATCGACTAATTCATTGTTTGAATTCCGCTGCAATACTCTTCAATCAATCAAACATAGATCAGTGATCCTAACAGGTGGTATCAGAGCATGGTTAATCATTGATCGAACTAACAATTGATCATTGAAACTGCTAATTGATATCTGTGTTTGATTGAATTAGCGTATTTGCAAGAACTGGTTATAGATAATTGAATTTCTGCCGCTTTCGTTCATTTATTTTGAGATCTTCTGGTTCAATTGGTATTGCGTTGTCTGTTCTAAATCTGTTTTAGTTTAACTGAATTTGATTGAATCCGAAATGACGACCCTTCTAATGATCCTCACAATACCGGTTCCTCAACCAAGCCTCCGATGCTGGTTAGGACCGAGAGTATAACATATGGCAACGAAGAATGCTTCATCACCTGTCTGTTAACAGTTCAGGTTATTGGACATCTGTGGTACATGGACCACACAAGCCTATGGTGAACAATCCGAAACCAATCAAATGGTTCCGAAGAAGAAGGAACAATACTCTGATGAAGATCGGAAACTATTTGAGATTGATGCTGAAGCCCATGGAATTCTGGCCATGGCACTGCCTAATGAAATCTATTCAGGGCTTATGCATCATGAAACTGGTCATGATCTCTGAATGCCCTAAAGGAACAATTCGGTGGCACTGATGAGGTCTTAGCAAACATAGAGAGATCCTTGCCCACAATATGAGACATTTCTCATAGAAAGGGTGAGACACTGACTTACAGTTTGAGCGTTTTTCCTGCTTGATATCTGAGCTGAAAATGGTGAAACAGGAATACACCAATAGCCAAATGAACAACAGATTCCTCAGATCACTGCCTGAGAGATGGGACACATACACTATTGTCCTACGCTCCAGTGCAAATCTTGAAGGCCTATCTCTCACCCAACTTCATGGGAAACTGCTTACATTTGAAAGAGAGATAGAGCAGAAGAGGAAACTATCCTCATCAGGAAAGCTCACTGATGACTTTGTACCAGGCAATACTGCCTTGGTTGGTCATGAGTCAGAATATGCTGCATCTGAAAGCAATTATGATGAGCATATAGATTTCTCTTCAAATAGTTCTGATCATGCATTTTTGGTATTGAGAGTCATTCTGGCAGTAATAGTGACAATTTATGCTTCATCATGGATGATCTGAAAGGAATAGCTGATGATGATCTAGAAGAGATGGATATTCTAAGCCAGATGGCACTAATTAATATCAGATCTCAGAAGTTCTACAAGAGAACTGGCAGGAAATTTCCTGGAATCTCTGGCAAAACACAAGTTGGTTTTGACAAGAGTAAGTTGAGGTGTCACAAATGCCAAAGGCTAGGACACTTTGCAAGAGAGTGTAGATCAACTGAATCTAACTCTTCTGCACCCTTTGTGACTTTTCCTAGTACTAGTCCACAAAACAGAGGGCAACATCCTGCTGGTTCGGGTCATTATTCACATCCTAGATCTCCTGCATACTTTTTTCCCCAGGGTCAAATGTCATATCCTTATCCCTGCTATTATGTGCCTCAACCAAATTCTGTTCAAGCTCCAATTGCACAACAACCACAAGCATTGCCTGAACCACAGCCTTCCCAATCTCATCAACAAAGTCAACCTCAACAACACAGCTTCTTCACCCCAGGAGTTGTTGACTGGAGCAGTTTACCAGATGACATCTCTGGTCATGAACAACTGTTCTCAGGTGCTGGTCAACATGGTGGTGACAGTCCATTTGGAAATCTAGCTCTTATGGCTTTGGATTCTGCTGATACTTCATCCTCTAATGCCTCTACACCAAAAGTATCACAGGTATCCTCTGAGGCAAAAGCCAAATTATGTTCTGACACATGTATAGCAGTATTTGCATCTATTAGAGAGGCAAATGTCGCTTTAATCAAAGAACATTGAGCTAGAAACAGATTATTTCCGAAAACAAAGCTGAGTTTGAGTCTGTGCTTAATGATAAAAATGATGAGATTTACAAACTGAAATGCCAATCACTGATGATAAGGCTAGGGAAGAGATACTTCTAGAGAAGTATAAAGATCTCAAAGAAACCCTTGCAGTTACCCAGGTAGAGTGTGATAGATGGGTACAATCGCAAAGGTTTTGAAATGCTTCTTAGTAAGCAATCTGCTTCCAATGTGAAGTTTGGCATTGGTTACAATCACACTGCTCCACCTACAGATTTTACTCCAAGAGCAGAGGTAGAATCTGATGGTGAGAGTGATAACCAATCCATCTCATCATGTGATCTACTTTCTGATACAGCACAATCAGAAGTAGCAGTCAGCATCAAGCCCTCTCTGAACCTATCAGCTGATGTTGATGGTTCAAATGCTGACACTCACATGATCAATGAGTTGATCAACTCAGGAGTTAATTCTGAAAGTCCTGAAAGGACTACAGAGCAGGATTTAACACCTGAAGTTCAAACTCCAACTACTGTCAGTACTGAAGAGAAGAAAACTGTCAGTAGAAAGAGTTTGAAGACTACTAAAGAGGCAGTCAAGAAAGCAAACAATGCTTCCAAAGCATTGAAGAGCAAGTCTCCAGTTGCTTCACCCTCTTTAGTTGATGATCAACCTAAGATGAAGAAGAAACCATGTGAAGTATGTGGTTTGTTCAATCATCTTACAGATGATTGTTGGTACAAAAGAGGTTCCAAACTCAAACAAAAAGAAGAAATTAAAGAGAAAATAGTAAAAATGAAAACTGAGTTTGAGACCACATTTGTATGAGCAACATCAAATCCTGTAACCCTTAAGTCCTCAAAGAAATCCAAAAGGAAGGGGTTAAACAGGTGACAGCTGAGAGTGCTCAGAAGAAGAAGGTGCAACATAGGAACTTATCAAACTCTACTACTGGCAATGTGTCTGATGAGCTGAAAGCTTTATCACAAAATCAGACACAGCTGGTCATGATGGTTCAACATCTGTTGGGTAGAGTTAACCAACTAGATGCTCCTATGTTGAAACCACAGAAAAGGAGATCCAAGCCAAGGATTCCTCTTCTTCACCATCTTCCTCCTCTCAGGCTGTTGTTTCAAATAAACCTGTTAGTTTACCATCTATTGATGAGACCAGGCCAAAACCAAAAAGGTTTGGGTCTCTAAAACTAACTGATTGTTTATTTTTGCAGGGTTCTCCAACATGCCAAAGTAGCATCTGGTATGTTGACAGTGGGGGATCTATGCACATGACTGGGAACAGCTCTCTTCTTCATGACTACTCTCAAGGAAAGAAGGGTTTGTTTCTTTTGGCAATGATGCTAGGGGTTACATCATTGGTAAAGCTTTGTCTCCAATGGAGAAATCAAATTTGATGATGTTAATCGTGTGGAAAATCTCAAGTACAATCTCTTGAGTGTCAGTCAAATGTGTGATAAAGGCCATGTTGCTCTTTTCACCAGTCAGAACTGTAGGATTCTGTCATCCAAAGTTTTGCACTTGATTGACAAGGTGTTGGATGATCACACTCTCCTGAGAGCCAACAGGACATGAAGAGTGTATGCCTTAGATCTTTCCAAGAAAATAGATCTCAAAGGCAATCCTTGCTTATTTTCCAAAGCCTCTTCTCAAGAATCTAAAATGTGGCACAGAAGGCTGGGTCATGTTAATTTCAAAAACATGAATCAGCTTATCCACAATAGTTTAGTCAGAGGCTTACCAATAAAGGAGTTCCACTGTGATGAAACCTACACTGCTTGTTTAAAAGGAAAACAGCATAAAGTCTCATTCCCTCCTATTGAAGAACCTAAGTCCACTGCCTGCTTGCAATTACTGCATATGGATCTATTTGGTCCTGTGAGAGTGATGAGCATGGCAAAGAAGAAATACTGTCCGTTAACTTGGATGATTACTCCAGATTTGTATGGACTTTCTTTCTACATTCAAAGGATGAGGTTGCTCAGAAGTTATTAACTTTGTGTTGTATATTGAGAAGCAGTATTCCCTTCCAGTCAAGTGTATCAGGAGTGATAATGGAACTGAATTCAGGAATCATACACTTGATGAATTCTATCTCTCAAAGGGAATCAAAAGCAGTTTAGCATCCCCAGGACTCCAGAACAAAATGGAGTAGTGGAGAGAAAGAACAGGACCCTCATTGAAGCTGCAAGGTCCATGCTGGCTGACTCTGGTTTGCCACTGACCTTTTGGGCTGAAGCTGTCAACACAGCTTGCTATGTGCAGAATAGAGTTTTAGTAAATCAGAGGTTGATGAAGACTCCATATGAAGTTCTCCATCATTTGGCTCCTCTGATTTCATTTTTCAAAGCATTTGGATGTCCCTGTTTTATTCTCAACACAAAGGATCAACTCCATAAATTTGATCCTAAGGTGGATGCTGGGTATTTTGTTGGTTATTCATCTACTTGCAAGGCATACAGAGTCTTTAACTGCAGAACAAAGATAGTTGAAGACGCTTCATGTGAAGTTTAATGAATCTCCTTTGGACAAGATTCCACAAAACCCTGTGGAGTTGTTTGATTTGGACATACTGCAATATGTTCCTTATCAACCTCCAGCTGTTGCAGATCCTATGGCTAAATCATCTTCTGCATGTCTTCCACCTGGTGGTATTGATGATGATGATGATAATATCAATACTCACCTATTCAAGTTTAGTGACCAACTGCCTGTGTCTGCTAAACTTGATGTTCCTGTAGCTTCAGCAGTTCCATCCATAACAAATGCTGATTGAGATCTCTGTTTCCTCTACATCTTTTGAGTTACCATCAATTCTTGGTTTCAAGAGTCTACATCAACATCTGCTGCTGCTGAAGGTCTACAAACACTTGCACAGATCTCATTGTTTATCAAGAACTAAGAATCACCCCATGACTCAGATTATTGGTGATATCAATGCTGGTGTTTCAACCAGAAGTCAATTGTCTAACTTCTGCTTCTATGCTCTCTTCATCAGTCAACTAGAGCCAAAGAACTACCATGTTGCTTTGAGAGACAGTGGATGGGTTGAAGCTATGCAGCTTGAGCTACTTCAGTTCAAGAATAGCAAGTGTGGGAACTTGTTCCTCTTCCCCCAGGTAAGTGTGCAATAGGCACTAAATGGGTGTTTAGGAATAAAACCGATGAAAATGGGCTTATTGTTAAGAACAAGGCTAGACTGGTTGTACAGGGGTTTTCACAAGAAGAAGGTATTGATTATGATGAAACCTTTGCCCCTGTAGCCAGACTAGAGGCAATCAGATTGTTCTTAGCCTATGCTGCATTCCACAATCTTAAAGTTTTTCAAATGGATGTTAAAGTGCTTTTTATATGGTAAAATAAAGGAAGAAGTATATGTGTGTCAACCACCCGGCTTTGAGGATAATAAACATCCTAATGGGTGTACAAACTTGATAAGCTCTTTATGGGTTGAACAAGCTCCTAGAGCCTGGTATGAGACACTCTCTACTTTTCTTCTTAAGAATAATTTCACTAGAGGCTCCATTGATAAACTTGTTTTATTAAGAAGGTGGATCAGCATAAGCTACTTGTTCAGATTTATGTGATGATATTATTTTTGCATCCTCTGATCCCCAGTTGTGTGATGATTTTACAAATTAATGAAAACGGAAGTTTGAAATGAGTGCAATGGGAGAATTACAGTTCTTTCTAGGCTTGCAAATCAAACAAAAGCTGATGAATTTTATTCATAAGTCTAAATATACAAAAGATCTTTTAATAAGTTTGATTTACAAAACTGTAAGCCCTGTTCTACTCCCATGTGCAACACCACACAATGGATATTGATCAGAAAGGTAAAGCTGTTGATGAAACGCTTTACAGATGTATGATTGGGTCCTTGATGTATTAACAGCTTCTAGACCAGATATTATGTTTGCTACATGTGTTTGTGCTAGATTTCAGGCTGCACCTAAAGAGTCTCATCTTGATTGCAGTCAAGAGATCTTTAGATATTTGCAAGGTACACAATCTCTAGGTTTATGGTATTCCACTAGGCACTCTTGCAAATTATTGCTTTTCTCTGATAGTGACTATGCAGGGTGTAAGTTAACCTGGAAATCAACTTCTGGTGGATGTCAATTCCTAGGCAACTGTTTGATTTCTTGGCAGAGTAAGAAACAAACATTTGTTGCTACATCCACTGCTGAAGCAGAGTACATTGCAGCTGCAAGTTTACCTCTCAGGTACTCTGGCTTCAGAATCAACTTTTGGATTATGGCATTACAGAGACTAAGACTCCATTATTAATGGATAGTGCTTCGCTCTGTGCATTGTCAAAAATCCAGTCCAGCACTCTAGGACCAAACATATAGAGATCAGACATCATTTTATTAGGGATTGTTTCGAAAAAGGTCTGATTGATCCTAAGTTTGTGCCTAGTGCTGATGAGCTTGCAGAAATTTTTACTAGCCTTTGGATAGTTCAACTTTCCAAAACCTAGTGTTAAGGCTTGGTATGCTGCAGCTAGAATAAGTGACAACTACTGAGATTTCAGTAGTAATTACTGCTGATCATTGGTACCCATGTCACATATAGTACTGATGAGTCCTTTTCCCTTCAATAGTTTTATAACTACTGATGGCTAATGCCTCATAAGTACTGAAGTACTTTATCTGTTCCAAACTACTGATGTAGTTAAAACTACTGATGTAGTTACAACTACTGAAATCAGTATAAACAGATAAGTACTGATGTCCTATGAAACACCTGAAAATCTGATGCAAAGTCTGATGAAGTAAGTGTTGAGGACAGCATGAAACAGCTGAAAGGCTACGAATTGACGACAACTACTGAAGAGAACTTTCTCTTCATTGTTTTTCAACAACTGCTGTTTCATTCTAAACAACTGAAGCAAAACCATGTCTTCAGTAGTTTTATAACTACTGATGACTAATACCAAGTCTTCAGTTGTTTAACAGCTGATGACAAAACCACTGTCTTCAGTAGTTTCACAACTACTGATGACAAACACCAAGTCCTCAGTTGTTTCTCAATCTCTGAAGTCAAAACCACGGTCTTCAGTAGTTTTCTAACTTCTGATGCCTAACACCACGACTTCAGCTGTTTCAACGTCTGAAAGGATCATACCATGTCAACAGTCGTTTAAAACTACTGATGACTACACCACATCCTTCAGTCGTTTTCTTACCCGTACCCTATAAATATCCCTGACCTAATCCTTCAATGCTTCATCTTCTTCAAACTAACGTTCCTCTCCAAAACTTCTCTCTTCTCAATGGCGTCCATGCAAATTAAACCGCGACACAACTGTTTCCCTACCTTACTAAATCGCCTGTCTGGGCTAAGTTCGATACTGCTATCGATCTTATGGTTCATCCCAATACAAAATGGCATTTCTTCTGAATCCCATACTACATGCCGAATCCCTCCAACTTTTGGATGAACGTTACTATTACCACTGGGGAGAACAACACACCATCTCTCCAGTCGGGTCCAACAACAAAGAGTGGTCATCACTCCTGCAATAATCCGCCAATTCTCATTCTGGATGATGCTATTTCTCCTGCTGGATATCCAAAGCACCACAGATCTATCCTTTTGCCAACATGGATATCAAGGCAATCTCAGTGCCTCCACTATCATGAAGAAACACTTCCATGACGCCGAACGCCTAATTTTTCACATGGTGAATGTATGTTTGGCTCCTAAGACTTCGTCTTGGGATCAAATGTCGACAAAGTGGCAGCAGTAATGTATTCTATTCTTGAGCAACAACCGTAAACTTTTCAGAAATAATATTTTCGGAGCTCAAGGATATGGCTCAAAAACTAACTGTTAACCGTTGGATACTATATCCACGGTTCATAATGGCCATCATTACAAACCAGCTTAATGCTGAGGGGTTGTTGGCTTGGGAGTCCCTGCTACGGCTGTTCTGCCGGAAGTATACTCCTCGGCACAACTCTGACCAGACACTCAAATTGGCTGCCAAGCTGCGCAAACCCACGCAGCTGGAACCCACAGCCACCACCTCCAAATCAAAAGTCCCCACCAAACCCACCAAAAAGAAACCCAAAACGGCTACTCAGGAATTGAGTCCCCTGAGGATGCCCCTGCAACACAACGCAGGAGATATCCACTGGTCCAACCCCCTAGTGGATATAAGGACTCTTCCAGCCATAGCCGCTCAGGATTCCTCTCACAGGAGCCTGCAGCAACCACAAAAGGGGTACCTACACATCTGGAATCTTCCTCACTTAGGGGATTGCCATTGAAGAGCACCAACCTCCCCAGGTGCACACTGCTTCTATCCCTTCACCCCATAA